>CM046354.1:25654059-25942225 GCA_025403435.1 Artocarpus heterophyllus | reverse complement strand
AACAGCTGAGGAATTGATAGATAAAATGCAAATCATACATCCAGAATCCGACACTGCAACATCCAAGCTTGAATGGGAAAGGGAAAGCCGGGAGCGGCCAATTGATTTGAATCTCCCGTAATCTTTTTGTTTTCTTCTTGGCATGTAGGCATGTGTCCGTATTTCGTGTGTTACGAATACCGTTTGCCTTGTATTCTGTGTTTCTTGTGGTACGTCGTTGTTAAATCTTTTAGATTCATTGAGCCTAATGCCGGGATGGCTGGATACGGAGTACTTGATGCTCTCGAAACGCATCCTTCTTAAGGTCCGATCTTTTGTTTATCGATGTTTTTGTATCCTCTAAGCATGCATGATATCGATAGCTGGTATACGGAGTGCCTTGTACTCTCGAAACGTATCCGTATTATGTGTAATGTGTAATATTCTGTTAATATTATGTGGAAGTACCAGAGTCAGTTATGGGGATATTCCATATGAAATATGAGTATATTATTTGGGTTGAATGTTTGTGTCATGAGGATAGCTGTTTAAAAAATGTCGGGTTTGTCTGCAACTCTGAGATTCTGTTTAATATCTCTATGAGTAAGCTTAATGTATGGTTTTGAATAGAAGTGTTTGTGATATATTTTTATGATTATGTTTTAGTTTATTAGTTGAGGTATGAAATCAAATATATTTGACTTTTCCTTACTCAAAAAGGAAAAGGAACCTAAAGATGATATATAAATTTCTCTAGCTCCTTAAATGTGATTGTAAATCACAGTCCATGGACAATGAAGGACTGGAATCATGGTATGGTCAATATGTATGCCTGATCAGATTCTTAGACTATTATACGGTGTTACAAGTTGAAACTTGTCAGAAATACTCTCATTGAGGGATTTAGAATTTAGAGTAAGATTATTATGCAAGTAAATAAGTGGAGTACGATAACTTAAATTTGGAGGACAACAACATTAACGGTTTAGACTCGGAATTGGAATCATAATTTTTACTAGTATTACTAGAATTGAAATTTCGAGGACGAAATTTCTTTAAGGGGGGTAGAGCTGTGACACCCGTTATTCTCCTAAGGGTATTAAGGTAATTAGATTAATTACCTAGTATATATATAAAAAAAATCAGAAATCTCTCATAATTCGAAACTCTCTCTCTCTACTTTCTCTCTCTAAAAAATTCTCTCTCTCCTCAAAGATCGTTTGAGATTTCGACATCCGTTTTCGACACCTCCCGCACCATGGAAAGCTCTCGACGAGCTAGTCCAACGAGGTGCCGCGCCGCCCAAAACGCCGCCGGAGGAGACCACACGCGCCGCCCAAAAGTGGCGGCAAAACCCATTTCTTTCCGACGAGATATCTTCGCCGTCCGACGTCCGATCGACGTGATTCTTGTTCCTACACGACCACCGTGATGAGAGGAACAAAACCCACCCTTGGTGGCAGCTCAACAACCACCGGATTGCTCCGACCGCCTATTGCGCCGTGCACCGCCGCCCCATGGTGGAACTCCGCCTTGCCGGAGGAGGTGACTGACAACCACCCCTCCCAATGAGTTCAGAGGATCAGGGGAGTAAAACCCCTCGATCAATTGCACGGAAGGAGCCGGTTTCGCCGGAGAACGGCCAACGCCGCTGTCAACCGCCGCTGGAGCCTCCGTTTTGGCTCTTCCCAGCCACGTTTCTTCAATTGGATGAGGGGAAATGCTCATAGGAGGATGGGTAGCAAAAGCCCTCAGCCAATTTCAGGTTTCCATCGTCGGAGAATCAAGATCGGAGCTCATCCATTTCTACCGACGTTGTACTTCACGACCCGCTATGTTAGAGGCAGAATTGGGTGAAATTGACCCCGCCATTGGACTCAGAAGGGTCGATTTAGGGGGGGTAGGCCCGAGCCCAGCTGCCAATGGACCCCGATTGACGCCGGTCAACGACGGTCAAAGTCGGTCAACGCCGGTCAACGGTGGTCAACGCCGGTCAACGGCCAGTCAAAGGCTAAATTGGAATCTTGTGATCCGGACCTCCGATCGAAGATCCGAGACCGCCTCCCGACTCGTTTCGATGCTCTGGATGCAATGGTGACCTCCGTTTGAGCAAATTCCACTCCGATGAAAATCATCCGGTACCGACTGCACGCAAATCGAGGCGATTCAAACAGCAGTATCGGAGTCCAGAATGACGTTTTCCAGGAAGCATTCCTAGCCATTCATAGTCGCTCGAGGAGCACTACAGAGGATGCTTCGTAGATACAGCGAGATACAACTGGATCTGTTTTGCTTGGAGTTCAAGATCAAGGGAGTGTGGAGCTAACGTTAATTGATTCCAGGATTAAGAGACGTTGATAAGCTTAAAAGGTAGGGATTCTATTACTCATCTTTTGTGAGGTTTTTATAGAATTAAAATTGATTGTTTTGCTGCAATATATATATCTATGTTGAACTGATATTATATGTGTATCACATATGAAACTATGACATGGACTCCTCTTGTATTGTACGGCGAGGAACATAATGAATTGACACATGTTATAAATTGAGAAGCATGGTTAGGAAAATTAACTCTATTAATAATGATTTAATATAGAGAAATTGTGAGACATGAAAAGGGCGACGGTTACGTCCTTGGGCATGAATACCCTAAAAGGTAAAATAGGGGGAAGGTGATGACGCTTCCTTGGGTTGAAAGTCCCAGAACACACTGTACAGGAATTGATTTGGTGAGGACTCGGGGCTTGATGTCCCCATCACCGGAACACCCTTGGAATGTTTATAGGGTGATCAAATGCGCCCATTTGGGTTTCGATGAGTTGAGTGATACTCAATTTAACAGGGATACCTAGGAACAATGATGATTGGTAATATTTGTATAAATGTGTAATTATGACACTTGGTAATGATTAACTACGGTATCCATAAGATGTGATCATAATAAACCTCATAATCTGGAATATGATGTAACCTACTAACCATGCAGGTTTTAATGTGGTAATGATAAAAACCTAAAGGTGAGTAATGGCTTTCTCTACTGAGCATAGTGTTGCTCATTCCCTTATGTTTATATCTTTTCAGGACTCACTAAGTGTGAGGTGGCTACGAGAAATATAGTTGAGGAAGTGATGTAACTATATTACATTGGGACTGCTTCAATCGTTGAGAATGTTCTTCATGATAATGTAAGCATCAATTGTTACTTTCTGTGACTGTATTATAATGTGTTGAGGGTTAAAATGATGATGACAACAGTTTATATTATTAAATTAGGTGCTACATTAAAACTGTGGTTTATTTATCGTTTATATTTTTATTTTTGAGTTGAGAGTTTTCATTTAAGTCCCGGGTAAATTTTATTTTTAAGGTTTTACTTTTATTATTTATTTTTATTTTATCTCATTAAAAACTGTTAACCCCCATATAGGGGCGTTACATTAATAAACCCTACCATGCCTTTATGAAAACCACCAACACTTTTACCCAATCCATAAAAGCTCTTATACGACCCTCGTATAAAGCTCCTAAAGAATATGTCCAGGCTTCCAAGTTCAACCAGTGCCAACTCCCGGCTGTCTCTCACAAACAACTGGTGACTCTGCAAATTTCACCTGAATTACCACCTCACTGGGTTTCTCAAGGCTATACCCATATTCATTTTGGGGCAATATGACTTGCCCTCACTTATCATGCCAGAACGGGTTTACCTATCTCATCTCATATTGGGCTACTCGATACTCGCCTAAGGAAGTACCAACAAGCCAGTATTGCTACCATCGAGACTACCCTAAATGCAGGAACTGTAATTGTTACATTGTTCTCAAATTTTAACATGTCTCTCATGGATAAACGCCTCTTGGATGCTCTCAAAGTACAAGTTCAGATCGCTGGTGTCGACCCAGATCCAAACTCCATCGGATCTACTCTTCACTATCAAATGGCCTACCGTCTTCAAGACCATGCACTTGATCTAGCACTACCAGCCTCAACAGATGCGTTGATGATCAAGGTTGACTCGGACCAAGTTCCAATTTGTACTCACATTCAAAGGCAGATCACTACAGAAGAACTTCAAAAATTACTGCCCAGCTCCTGGATTACAAATTATGAAAAGGCTCAACAAGTTCCTCCTCTCATTCATCTCAAGGAACCACAGTACAAGACTCTTGCTGATGGAAACACAGAAATAATCTTCGATAGAAGTGAAAGCTCCTCTCATGGATTTTTCACTACTCAGTACATGATGACTCGTGTTTCTCACCCTCCTTTGACGGCTGAAGTCCCCTCCTTTAACAACCATGGTAATCTAATCTATTCTTTTCAGTTCCATATGGTCATTGTTATTGGGATATCTGCAATTGCCCTGATTGTTCCAAACCCGAAGAAAGCAATGAAACACCTCACCCTAAGAAGCGAAGCTTGGGGAAAAGGCTTAAACAAAAATATCTCCAAGGAGATCAATCCATAGGACCTCTTGGTAAACCTTCTGGCAAGTTTGACTATTTAGTCACTTACTCTGCCCCTGATCATTTTGCAAAACCTGCTCCAAGCCCCACTAGTTGGAACAGCGAAACCCATAAGCCTGAACCTCCATTGCCTCCTGATCAGACCCCTATTTCAGTCTATATGATGGGATCCCTATCATCCTCCTCCTCTGCATATGATGAGGATTTCCCACCGATCCGGTCATACCAAACTCAGGATGGTACCATTGCACATCAGCCAAAGATCGTAAATCCCACCGCAAGAGAAGCTGATGGGTCTACTAAACGAGTCTCTCCAACTGAAGCCACTCTTAATTGGCAATCTGAAAATATGATCTCTCAAAATAAGATGCTACAAAAGCTTGAGACGCGCACAACACAATTGACTATCGATGTTCAAGAATCCCAGTACTTTATCATTCAAAAGCTGTCGACCAAAATTCAACAAATTCATGAAGAACTCATGATGCTGATCAAATCCTCGGCAGTCCCTATGAGTATCTTCACTGAAAAGGAAGCAGAAATGAAAAATCTCAGGCTACAATATGAAGATCTCCAATGCCAAGAAAGTTTAAAAGTAGCTGCTGCAATTGCAGAAACAACCCCATGGCGTTTTACTACTATGCCAAAGGACCCATAACCTTTGGTAAAACCCAAGTCAGTGTCCTCTTCCATGATGCGTCTGAAGCAAATATTAGACAAATAAGAACAACTAAAACAAAAGAAGGCCAAAGCCAAGACAACAGATTAGGCGGCACAGCAACAATCTGCTACACAACAGTTGATGGTGCAACACCCAAAAATCCATTGTCTCATGTCTTATACCAACACCAGGAGACACCTTCTTCATCGTCTGGTCACCTACAAGAACTAGACTCATCGGATCTCTCTAAAGCAGATCTCTCTGAAGCTGAATCTGACTATTCTAGTTCCTCCACTCTAGAAGAATTCTCATCTGATGAATCCTTCAGTAATGGTGATGACCCATTGCACCTAATGGCTCAAGGCACTAAAGAAGAACAACCTGAAACCTCTCAAGACTATCAAGTCAAAGAACAAGAAGAAGTTCACCAAGGTGATCACGGTGCGAAATCTTCAAAGTTTCACACTTTCACTCTCGATGACATTCCTCCTCACCAATGGCATACCAGATTCCAGGAATTCAAAGCATGGCTTCTAATTGAAACACAAAAGCCACGCATGCAGACCAAGACTGTCCTCCTAGGATTTGCTTCCCGATTTACGGGTATACTCCAAGATGTTAGACATGTATGCCCTAAGGAGTAAAAATGTAATACGTTTTTGGAGATATTTTTTATCAATAAAGAATTTATTCATTTATATATACCAAATCTTGTCCTCTTTACATTCATATTTGTTGAATATATGATAAGCAAACAGTAGTTTGAGACTGTCAGTCTAACCTTAAGAATTGGGCATATGATGGGATGATTATGCGGAAGACACGATTCTTAAGGTGATGGTCTAAAACATATGATCTGCAATCGAGGGAATAAAGTTTGGTGCTTTATTCATGTAAAGATTGTTATGTTGTCTATATCCCTTTTGGAAGATGGTTTGTCTTAGCCATCGGAGTTGGACTCCGTGAATAGAAACATTGGCGCATTGTCATAGGTGACGATGTGTTGGATCGGGACATAAAGTGAATTGATTTGGATTAATAATTATGTCTCAGCAAATCGATTCACTTTAGACAGTCATTTGTATTGTATCTTAATCCTGAGATGAATAGTGGGCCCGTTGTCTCGACTTGTGTCTTTTGATGTGCCAAAGGGTGACACCCACATCTCAATAGTGGTATGCATACCGGTACGTTGGAGGCATGACTCTTGATAGCGTAGACTTGTTATTCATAGATATGGAATCCATAGCTCCTCTTTAGGAGTAATGATATCCTCTTATATGATTCATCCTGTAATTGGAAAACTGGAGCGCTCAACCATTTGATTACATAGGTGTAACCGAATGGTATACTATCTTTAGATGGTAAGTTTTCTAATGGTGAGATAATGGAACATAAGATAAAAATAATCAGGAAGGTAAGACAGAACTTGTCCTTAAGCTGATTATGGATTATCATATGGGGATACGATACACTATGATATGTCATGGAGACTTAGCTATACGAGCTTCATAATTCTATAAAGTTCGAGAGTGCAACTCCAGGCTTTTAGTGGAGTAGCACTAGAGTTGATAATTGTGAAATCTATATCTGGGATATTGGGTTTCATAATTATCATGAGCTTGAACTTTGTAGGTCCATTTTGGTCCCCTTTGCTAGCTCACAAAATCCTATAACGACACGGCGTGCTTTTCCAATAATTGGTGACTTATGTCGGATTTATCAAATTGGTTTAAAATTTGTAAGAATCAAATAATTCATGTCTGTTTAGCGGTTGAATTAATTTGTAAGAAATTAGTTGAAGATAAACTTGTTGAATTATTGGATCAGGTAATTCTTGTCTGTTTATCGGTTGTTTTAATTTTGGACAAATTAGAAAAAGATAAACTTGTAGAATTATTGTGAATTGATTTATTTTCTTAGAGAATATCTTGATAAAGTTTGTTTTGATCAAATAACTTCTCTATTGGGTTATTTGAATCAAAACTGAGACTTTATCCTTTAGAATCTCAGGTGGAAAATAAAAGATTCGCGGAGATTTTTTCTTAGGAATTCGGCCTGCCAAACTAGCCTGTTCGGCCTGCCGATCAGCGGGAGATAAGATTATGCATTTTACGCAAATCTTATCAGATATTGATTCGAACTTGATTCTGTTTCGAGTTTTTGAGACATAATCTGATAAGGACTGACCCCAGGACCAAGGGCTATATGAAGGGAGTGAGTCTAATGATTTACTCAGATCAATAGAGATCAATTAAGAGATTAAGAGTGATACTCTTCTAGTGAACATTTGAAACTCCCTGAGAGCTTTTGTTCACAAATCACGAACACTAGCTTTGGGTTCTCTCTATTGGTTGGAAGGAGAGTCACCAGTGGAAGAGCTGTACGTGTGAGCCCACACTCACTCCGGTTGTGGATAGAGAATAGCAAAGAAGGCCAATTGGTTGAGGCTCTTCTGGAACGTTACTTCTCTACACAGGCTGCGGAGGTTCTTCACATAAAGGTTAGTAAGATCTATCTAATTTATACATATAGCATGTCAAACTTATGTTTTGGAAATTACTCTGATGAAAAAGTTTTAAAATTCCGCTGCGCACTTTGTTTCCAACACAAGAATGGTGGAAAAGTCTAGGGGATTATCGTCAACTCCAATTTCTCCAACTCGGGAACATTGAAGAAGCACTCTCCATAGTCTACAATGAATTCTATGGTCAAGATACTCAGACAACAGAAAAGTTGTGTGCTGAGTTCTTCAAAATGAAATGCTGTTCCATGGATAAAAAAGATTTGGAGAAACACTTCAAAAGAATGTCCCAGCGATTTTACCAAATCGGCGGCATCAATGACCCCAACTTGAAACAAGCATACCTCTCCTCCATTCCAGAACCACTTGGTAAAGAAACAATCCGCCTCCTTGCCCAGTCTAGCAAGAACCTTCAAAACACCACCCTCGGGGAACTCTACCAATTGACGATCCGAGCCTGGATAAAATGTGCTCACAAAACAAATTTCTCCAAGAATATCTAAACAGTCAAAGCATCTTGACCGTGTCTGCAATAAAAAAGACTTGCTGATCAAATGCCCAGAGAACCAGACATGTTCCTGTCATCCTCAAAAACCTTACAAGGCTTATCAGAGAAAAGTCTTTCCCAAGGATTCTAGGCATATTTTCCGACGAAAAAAGAAGCGGTTTGTCAAATTCCTCCGAAAGAAACAAAACTTCGGCAAAACAATAGACAAATGCTACAAATGTGGCAAGAAAGGTCAATTTGCTAAAGAATGTCCTCATGGCAAGACTGCCAAGATGATAACCCACATTGAAGACATCACTGGACCTCTCTCTCTCCAACAATGACATTGAATATGTATTCTCTCTTGATGATGAGCCCTCAACAGACTCTATTTGTGCTTTTGAGCAACTCAAAGAATTATCCTCCCATTATCAGATAGGCTTGGCCAACTTGGCCCAACCTGTTCCAATAGTCCCAATGCGGATCTTTCCTTCCAAATATGCTAGACCAATCAAGGTCGCTGCATTTTTTGACACAGGTGCTTCTTACTCAATGATGAACCCCAACATCCTTCCAACGGAGTACTGGCAGCCAAAGCAGCAGTTTTTTTCGTGCTGCTAACAGTGCAATTTTCAAGACAAACCTAATCAGTAAGCCTATACGACTTGAATTCTTCCCAGGATGTTCCATACGGCATCAAGTCATTGGATCTAAGCTTCCAGGAAAAGATCTTATTATAGGTTTTGACATCTACACAAAGATGCAAGGATTGCGAATCCTACCTCCAGGTCTCGCCTACAAGGCTCACTTCAGAAATTGGGAATCCACTCCAAATTTCTTTCAATTCACTAGAGATGATTTCCAACCGATCAAAGAATGCCTAATTCAAAAGTCCTATGCAACCTCTCACACAAAATTCCTTACCAAGTGTCCTCATCCTCTATGGACCCCAAAAAGAATTCTTTGTTTCTCTTCCATTCAAGCAAAATGAAGACATTAATCCAACCAAGGCGAGTCACCCAGGAATGAATTCGGAGCACCAACAAATGGCAATTCAGGAATGCCTAGAACTCCAACAACAAGGCCTAATCGAACCAACATCGTCCCCTTGGGCATGTCATGCTTTTTACGTTAATAAACGTTTAGAGCAAATTAGAGGAAAGCAAAGGTTAGTTATCAACTACAAGCTATTAAACCATTTCTTGGCAGATGACAAGTTTCCTCTTTCCAACCGAAACACCTTGTTTTCAAACCTTACCAATGCCAGAGTCTTTTCTAAGTTTGACCTAAAAGTAGGATTTTGGCAACTCGGTATCAAACCAGAAGACCGGCCCAAAACCGCATTCTCCATCCCAAACCACCACTTCCAGTGGACCGTTTTGTCTTTTGGGCTTAAGACTGCTCCATCCCTTTTCCAAAAAAACCATGACCCGGATCTATGGTCCAATTCTCCACCAAGCCCTAATATACATTGATGATATCCTTCTCTTCTCTCCCGATCACCAAACTCATTTGGACTTATAAGCCCAATTTACTCGAAACACAGAAGCCCATGGAATTATGCTTTCTGAAAAGAAAATGGTGATTGGACAACCCAAGATTGATTTTCTCAGCATGACCCTTTGCGAAGGAACTTACCAGGCCCAACCCCATATTGCCCAAGAGCTACTCAAATTTCCTGAGAAGGACTTCACAAAAGTCCAACTCCAACAATTTCTGGGGATTATCAAGTATCTCAGAGACTTCGTGCCAAAGATATCAACACTGACCAGTCCTCTCACACAACTTTTGAGGAAAGATGCTCCACCATGGAATGTCGAGCATACCACAGCTGTAAAGAATCTCAAACGAGTGATGCAGACTTTGCCACCATTATCCATACCATCAGATGGCAAAAGAATCCTTCAGACAGATGCCAACAATACTCACTGGGGGACCATCCTTCTTGAGGAAGGAACGAATAAAGCAAGAAAGATATGTGGATACAAAAACGGATCCTTTAAAGATTCGCAAAAGCATTATCACTCCACGTTTAAAGAATTGCTTGCAATTAAACATGGAATCTCGAAGTTTGAATTCCACCTCATTGGCCACCACTTTTTGGTTAAGACTAACTCAGCAGTAGCAGCAGGAATGATCAAAATCAAGACCAACAAAACCATTAATGCCCAGTTAATCAGACTAGCTATATGGTTTGATCAATTTTCTTTTGATATTAAACACATCAAAGGAAAAGATAATGTCATCCCTGACTACCTATCTCGACCACCTATAAAAGGCAATCACCAGCACTCAGAAGAGCTCATCCACATCCCATACTTTTCTATGATGGCTTCCTCTTCTCAGTCCCAGCAGATGTTTCCCAGAGATGCCCAAGTTATTCTGCAAGGGAAAAATATTAAAGAAAAGGCCACCAAACGAGCCATTTTTATGCAAAATCAATTGATCAAAAAATATGGCCCAACCATATATCATGACCTTGGCCTACATCCTGACTTTCCCTTTTCCAAAGTCATCCCCTTCAAAGATGCATTGTTCATGCCACGACCTTTGGCGCACCTTTTTTGGTACCTAACAAGTGTCTACACAATTGCCATTGAAGTTCATGCCATTGGACTCAGGACCACAATCCGTGCCTACCTGGATAAAGACGACTTTGAAAAGGCATACCAGACCCAAGTATAGGTACTACAATGGTTCGCTCCTCTACAGTATTGGGATCAACTCCTCACTGCAGAATGGGAAAAGCTTAAGGGACCCAGACAAGCATTTTTATATCCTTACGAACCAAAAGATCCCCAAGCCATTATCCCCCTCTACTGTTACGTCATCCTGTTCGTCACCCTTTCTGCTAAACTCAATCATGACGGAACTATTACCACCAATCCATCTATTGAAATCTTCAGTGCCAAGGAAGAACCCCTTGCAGGGCCAAACAAAACTCAAAGGGAAATACAAAAGATATTATTCAAAAAAAAACTAGACAATCCCTGAACACCTTTGGCCCACACCGGATGAAGATGCCCCATGGGAAAAGTTTGCTCCAGTGCATAGTGAAAAAATTGAGAAGGTACTAAAAATATTCGCTGGTACCACAGCCGATAAGGACGACCCCACACAGCTCAGCAAAAGGTTGTACACTCCAACCGACACTGAAGGAGTGCTCTACTACAACAACCCAGCCTTTCAAGATTCGCAGGATCCTTATCTTAGTGATCCTTATCTTTTTGACACGCTGCCTTCCACTCACTCCTCTTCATAACAACTTTTATGGTCCTGCTATGACACGTGTCCACCCATGGATGAAGATGAGGTAGACGAAGCACTACGTGAGTTGGCTCGAGAAAGTTCCTGGCTAAATGATAGCTGTGACACAGACTAAAGAGTCGTCCCATTATCGCCACTTTGTAAAATATCAGTACTTTAGTTTGCTTTAGTGTGCTGTAATCTTATCCTTGTAACAAGGACCACTATGTGTTTTCCTTTTCATTTGTTTCAGGACACTAAGTCCTCTTGGCCTTTCTAATATAAATATGTAACTCCTCTCGACTAAAGAGGCAGAAGCTTTCTTGTAAAAACCTTCTTATGCAATATATATTTCTTTCTGAAATATGACTTTCTAAACCTTTCATAGAGATTCAAAATTAAAGATGAATGGATCTTGGCCCATTTTAGAGAAGCAAATTGGTGACCCAAATTCGATAAGCCAGGTCGTAAATCTCTAAAATGCCGAGAGGCCGAGACAAAGAGTAGACAAACTTCTCGAAGACAAAGAACCCGAAGTAACTCCTCCCGAATACAAAGAGTAGACAAACTTCTCGAAGTCAAAGAACCCGAAGTAACTACTCCCGAATTGGTATCAGAGCCCAGTTATTTTTGATTTTGAATCTCTGTTTTCATCATGAATCCAGGATCTTCAAATTCTCCATCTACATCTTCTTCTTCCTCTGCCTTACCTCTTGTACCTTCTTTCTGAAAATCCACCTCTTCAAAGTTAGACTTCCTTTATGAAATTTCTTATCTCCCTGATGAAAGTAAAATCAATTTTGAATCACTCCTTTTAATAAACCCCTACCATGCCTTTATGAAAACCACCAACACTTTTACCCAATCCATAAAAGATCTTATACGACCCTCGTATAAAGCTCCTAAAGAATATGTCCAGGCTTCCAAGTTCAACTAGTGCCAACTCCCGGCTGTCTCTCACGAACAACTAGTGACTCTGCAAATTCCACCTAAATTACCACCTCACCGGGTTTCTCAAGGCTATACCATATTCATTTTGGGGCAATCTGACTTGCCCTCACTTATCAAGCCAGAAAGGGTTTACCTATCTCATCTCGTATTGGGCTACTCGATACTCGCCTGAGGAAGTACCAACAAGCCAGTATTGCTACCATCGAGACTACCCTAAATGCAAGAACTATAATTGTTACATTGTTCTCAAATTTTAACATGTCTCTCATGGATAAACGCCTCTTGGATGCTCTCAAAGTACAGTTCAGATCGTTGGTGTCGACCAAGATCCAAACTCCATCGGATCTACTCTTCACTATCAAATGGCGTATCGTCTATAAGACCATGCACTTGATCTAGCACTACCAGCCTTAACTGATGCGTTGATGATCAAGGTTGACTCGGACCAAGTTCCAATTTGTACTCACATTCCAAGGCAGATCACTACAGAAGAACTTCAAAAGTTACTGCTTAGCTCCTGGATTACAATTACAAAAGGCTCAACAAGTTCCTCTTCTCATTCATCTCAAGGAACCACAGTACAAGACTCTTGTTGATGGAAACACAAAATAATCTTTGATAGAAGTGAAAGCTCCTCTCCTGGATTTTTCACTACTCAGTACATGATGACTCGTGTTTCTCACCCTCCTTTGACGGCTGAAGTCCCCTCCTTTAACAACCATGGGTAATCCAATCTATTCTTTTCAGTCCCATAATGGCCGTTGTTATTGGGATATCTACGATTGCCCTGATTATTCCAAACCCGAAGAGAGCAATGAAACACCTCGCCCTAAGAAGCGAAGCTGGGGAAAAGGCTTAAACAAAAATATCTCCAAGGAGATCAGTCCATAGGACCTCTTGGTCAACCTTCTGGCAAATTTGACTATTTAGTCACTTACTCTGCCCCTGATCATTTTGGAAAACTTGCTCCAAGCCCCACTGGTTGGAACAGCGAAACCCATAAACCTGAACCTCCATTGCCTCCTGACCAGACCCCTATTTCAGTCTATATGATAGGATCCCTATCATCCTCCTCCTCTGCATATGATGAGGATTTCCACCAATCTGGTCATACCAAACTCAGGATGGTACCATTGCATATTAGCCAAAGATCACAAATCCCACCGCAAGAGAAGCTAATGGGTCTACTAAACGAGTCTCTCCAGCTGAAGCCACTCTTAATTGGCAATCCAAAAATATGATCTCTCAAAATAAGATGCTACAAAGCTTGAGACGCGCACAGCACAATTGACTATCGATGTTCAAGAATCCTAGCACTTTATCATTCAAAAGCTGTTGGCCAAAATTCAACAAGTTCATGAAGAACTCATGATGCTGATCAAATCCTCGGTAGTCCCTATGAGTATCTTCATGAAGAACTCATGAAGAACTCTTTGTCTTCAAGAAGTTTGTCTACTCTTTGTCTCGCCCTCTCGGCCTTTAGAGATTTACGACCTGGCTTATCGAATTTGGGACACCAATTACTTCTCTGAAATGGGCCAAGATCCATCCATCTTTAATTTTGAATCTCTATGAAAGGTTTAGAAAGGCATATTTCAGAAAAAATATATATATATATATATATATATTGCATAAGAAGGTTTTTACAAGAAAGCTTCTGCCTCTCTAGTCGAGAGGAGTTACATATTTATATTAGAAAGGCCAAAAGGACTTAGTGTCCTGAAAAAAAATGAAAAGGAAAACACGTAGTGGTCCTTGTTATAAGGATAAGATTACAGCACACTAAAGCAAACTAAAGTATTGATATTTTACAAAGTGGCGATAATGGGATGACTCTTTAGTCTATGTCACAGCTATCATCTAGCCAGGAACTTTCTCGAGCCAACTCACGTAGTGCTTCGTCTACCTTATCTTCATCCATGGGTGGACACACGTCATAGCAAGACCATAAAAGTTGTTGTGAAGAGAAGTGAGTGGAAGGCAGAGTGTCAAAAAGATAAGGATCACTAAGATAAGGATCCTGCGAATCTTGAAAGGCTGGGTTGTTGTAGTAGAGCACTCCTTCAGTGTCGGTTGGAGTGTACAACCTTTTGTTGAGCTGTGTGGGGTTGTCCTTATCGGTTGTGGTACCAGCGAATATTTTTAGTGCCTTCTTGATTTTTTCACTGTACACTGGAGGAAACTTTCCCATGGGGCATCTTCATCCGGTGTGGGCCAAAGGTGTTCAGGGATTGTCTAGTTTTTTTTGAATAATATCTTTTGTATTTCCCTTTGAGTTTTGTCTGGCCCTGCAAGGGGTTCTTCCTTGGCACTGAAGATTTCAACAGATGGATTGGTGGTAATAGTTCTGTCATGATTGAGTTTAGCAGAAAGGGTGACGAACAGGATGACGTAACAGTGGAGGGGGATAATGGCTTGGGGATCCTTTGGTTCGTAAGGATATAAGAATGCTTGCCTGGGTCCCTTGAGCTTTTCCCATTCTGCAGTGAGGAGTTGATCCCAATACTGTAGAGGAGCGAACTATTGTAGTACCTGTACTTGGGTCTGGTATGCCTTTTCAAAGTCGTCTTTATCAAGGTAGGCATGGATTGTGGTCCTGAGACCAATGGCCTGGACTTCAATGGCAATTGTGTAGACACTTGTTAAGTACTAAAAAAGGTGTGCCAAAGGTCGTGGCATGAACAATGCGTCTTTGAAGGGGATGACTCTAGAAAAGGGAAAGTCAGGATGTAGGCCAAGGTCATGATACATGGTTGGGCCATATTTTTTGATCAATTGATTTTGCATGAAAATGGCTCGTTTGGTGGCCTTTTCTTAATGTTTTTCCCTTGCAAAATAATTTGGGCATCTCTGGGAAACATCTACTGGGATTGAGAAGAGGAAGCCATCATAGAAAGTATGGGATGTGGATGAGCTCTTCTGAATGCTGGTGATTGCCTTTTATAGGTGGTCGAGATAGGTAGTCAGGGATGGCATTGTCTTTTCCTTTAATGTGTTTAATATCAAAAGAAAACTGATCAAACCATACAGCTAGTCTGATTAACTGGGCGTTAATGGTTTTGTTGGTCTTGATTTTGATCATTCCTGCTGCTACTGCTGAGTCAGTCTCAACCAAAAAGTGGTGGCCAATGAGGTGGAATTCAAACTTCGAGATTCCATGTCTAATTGTAAGCAACCCTTTAAACGTGGAGTGATAATGCTTTTGCGAATCTTTAAAGGATCCGTTTTTGTATCCACATATCTTTCTTGCTTTATTTGTTCCTTCCTCAAGAGGATGGCCCCCCAGTGAGTATTGCTGGCATCTGTCTGAAGGATTCTTTTGCCATCTGATGGTATGGATAATGGTGGCAAAGTCTACATCACTCGTTTGAGATTCTTTATAGCTGTGGTATGCTCGACATTCCATGGTGGAGCATCTTTCCTCAAAAGCTGTGTGAGAGGACTAGTCAGTTTTGATATCTTTGGCACGAAGTCTCTGAGATAATTGATAATCCCCAGAAATTGTTGGGGTTGGACTTTTGTGAAGTCCTTCTCAGGAAATTTGAGTAGCTCTTGGGCAATATGGGGTTGGGCCTGGTAAGTTCCTTCGCAAAGGGTCATGCCGAGAAAATCAATCTTGGGCTGTCCAATCACCATTTTCTTTTCAGAAAGCATAATTCCATGGGCTTCTATGATTCGAGTAAATTCGACTAATAAGTCCAAATGAGTTTGGTGATCGGGAGAGAAGAGAAGGATATCATCAATGGATTCAAGAAACTTTATGTTCTTTTAATTATTATGTAAGGCAGCAAGGCTACTTAAAGAAAAAAAAATCGTTATAATATATATATGGTTTTTTGGCTTTCCAGAGTTGCTGTCAGCTAATGATGCCTGTGCAGGCTTCATTTTCTTTTTATTCCTTCAGCTCCTGCAACACGTGGCTACTGCAACAAAAAAAAATGCTTTCATGTTTACGACAGCAAGCTGCCGAGTAAAAGAAGGAAAAGTGCCCAGGGCATACATGTCTAACATGCTCTACCTGAGGCTTACCACAACCTCTTACAGGCTGCCAATTTTATACAAAGATTGGCTAACCAAAATGACCCTGAAATTCACTAAGGTTTTGAAACCTAATGCTCATGGTTTACAAAGACTAAACAATTTAAGCACTTGCTTACAACTCTAAAAATTTGATGGAGTACAATTTAGAACGGTTCAGGAGATAATTAGGCGCACAAGAAAGATTTTTAAGCAAGTTTGGCTCAAGGATTATTTTAAAGCTTCTAGAACACTTAAAGATTGATACAATGATGATTTTAGGTGTTCTTAATGATGAATAAGATCAAAAAGGAGGTTGTTTATAGGTTAGAACTCGAAACTAGCCGTTTATAGCCTTTTGAGGCGCATTTACAATAGCTAGAAAGCTAGCCATTGGGACCCTCAGTTGACCGCCATTCACGTGGCTCGGTCGACCGAGCTTACTATACGAGCCAGCCCAAATTGGGCTGGGGCAATTGACCGCCTTATACTAGATGCAGTCAACCTTGCCTCTACAGCTAGCCCAGGGTGCTAATTTTTTGTTTTAAAAATATTTTTAAACCATTTTAATTTCAAAATCAATTTCTAAAACAACTTTAAACCAATTTTGAGTCTTACAAACATATAGAAATAATTTAGAATGATATTTCAAGACTTCAAACATTTTTCAACTTAATTTTGAAAATATTAACAAAAAGATTAAAACCTTTGAAATTAAGTTTAAAATGTAATCGTACTTGAGCCAATTAAACTTGAACTTCTCATACATACTCTAACATCATACACGCTTAGAAATAAAATTGAACATATTTTTCATGCTTGTTGATGCTCTATCTTTAATCTTTAAGCTCTCGGCAATATGATCCATCTTTGCGTTTGATTGCTTTTGAGTCTGGATAGAATTTCTTCCAATTATCTTGAGTTCTTGAAAATTGTTGCTTCATGAAGTAGCTCTATATACTCAAGATAAATTATTAATAATTTACCCATTAATTGTTTGTTATCATCAAAACAAAAATAAATACTTCATTTGAAGCCTTGGGGCCAACAACAGCAGGGGCAAGTTCCATCCGTGGCCTTTGTCATGAGTCACCATAGCCAAGATCCGTGTTAGACCATTGTTTGTCATCATCCCTATTACTAGAGAAGACGAGAAACGCACCAACAATTGTCAAAGACAAAATAGTGACGATGACAAGCACCGATGAAGTCAACCTTGTCTTCACTGGCATCTATATATTGGTAGAAGATGGTGAGGGTGAGAGAAATCAAAAGACCAGGACTTGAAGAGAGAGATATCTGATAATAGAGGGGAGAGAGAAACATGGAGAAGGTTTCTAATTTGAGGGTATTTTGGTCTAAATAATTTTCTATGGTCTAAATAATTATCAAATTCACAAGCTAAATTGATTTATGACATTTCTTGACATCTTAAAATGTCTTTGACATTTACTACTAATAGTTTCAAAATCCAGCATTTTTTTTACAATTTCTTGATTTTGTGGCACTTCTATAAAAAACCTTAATTAATGAGTAATTAAAGAAAAAATTACACAGAATGTCCCCTTATGAACACTTATTATCTTCATTGCCCTTTGTTTTTGAATTCTTAAAACTGTCTTCTTATATTTTTTTTTAAACTTTATCAATTGACTTTTTTATCCCTAAATAGAAAAAAAACTTTATTAGATTCAAACCCAAATTGCAATCCTCTCTCTCTACAACTTCTCCCACCTGACTCCTCTCTTTCTCTGCCTCTCAAGTCTCAACCCTCTTTCTCATTTTGTCGGCTCTCTCTTACCCCCTCGCTCTTCTTGACTCCCCTCTCTCCTCTTTGGTTCCACCCTATTTCTCTCTCTTTTTATCTTACAGTCATGCCTTCCAAAGTCTTTCTCCCATAGATCGTGCTTCAAATTAAAGCTCCTCATTGTCACAAGATTAAGTGGACTGAATCAATCTCGCTCGTCATGAAATCGCACGATCTCGGATCGATTTTGGCTGTCGCACAACCTTGGATCAAAGCTCCCGTCTACTGTAGATCTGCCTTCATTGACCACTCAATGCTTGGAGTTTTGGCGACTTTGTCGCTCCTTGGCAACAGAAAGCCTCCATATCTCGTCATTTTTGGTGTAAAATTATGCGTAGATTTGGCAGAGATCTCTTTTTGTGATGGGATCCAAAAGGTAATTTTACTTGAATTATGAGGTTCTGAGACATATTTTCGTTTGCTCAGTATTCGTGTTTGGCTTGAAGAATATAACCTTAGCTTTTTTTCATTTTTTTCTATATAAATTCCATTTATATTTGAAATTTTTTCTAATAATTCTTTTTAAAGTCACATTATGCTATTGGTTTTTTCTTTTTTAATGATGTAAATTGTGCATGATAACGTTCGGCCAAGCACTTGGAATGCTTGGTAATTGATGAAGCTCACCGAGCTCTTAAAAATTATGCTTCTTCTAGTGTCATTCGTTCAGTATAAGTTGTTGACTTGATTTATTCTTTTTTTTTTTTATGTTGAAGCAATGAAATGAGAGATTGAAATGGATTTTCGAGTTGGTTTGCTTGATTTAGAGGGCTAGACAAGAAATCAAAATCAAAAGTGAAGATGAAAAGGTGTTTAGAACTTTCTGATATTTTTATTTTGTTTCTTGTTTTAATTTATATGGTAATTTGTATAATCTGGTCGATTTTGTATAAGGATTTTGTATAAGGATTTTGTAATTTTCTGATTTGTTTTTGGGGACTGCAACAAGCATAGAAGTTTATGCTGATGTAAACATGAAAATTTTCTATACTTATATTGCCAGCTTTGTAATGGTTTGTTCAGATTCTGGCAGTACTACTTATAAATAATAGCCCGATCCTTCTCAACATTGGTTTGTTCTTATTTGTTTTTGGCTTGTAAATATGATTGAAGATTAAAAATAATAATAATAATTAATAATAAGATAATATGGAACCTGCCAACCGCTCCTGAACCTGCCACATACCACCCCATTTTTTGGAACCTGCCATGTAGTTTTCATTTGCCAAGTTCTGCTCCGAAATTGCCAGATTTCGCCCTGGGTTCCACAGCAACACCAGGTGGGTTCCGCTCCGATCCGACCTGGAGGGTTCCGCTCCAATGACTCATGCTGGCGCCTGGTGTAAATGATAATTGTAAGATGTATAGCAATCTTCTAATGGGTTCCACTCCATAACCTGACGGGTTCTGCGCTGACACCTAACGGGTTACTTAAGTGGCATGCCTCGGGGACCAAAATAATCTATCACATGTGGAAGGGAAAAAAAAATGATTTGAACTTTCCATAAATCTTTTTCTAATTAAAGAAAGAAGGACAACTTTAGACTTTAAATAAACTATTTTTTAATTAAACGGACAATTTTGAAAAGAACTTTAAAAAAAAAAGTCTTAAAAGTGCACTCTTTTAGAGGGGGCATTCTTGTGCTTTGCCCATAATTAAACCAGCCAAAAGAGAGCCCAGTTTGGCCTAAAATCCATCACAAGAGTGCCTCAGCATGCGTTTGGTTGACTGGCAAATGCCCAAATGGGAAGTAGATGCTACCTACAGAAGTTCTAACAAATTTTGTTGCTGCTCTCTAGTATTAGGGTAGTTTTTGTAAACTTCCACCACATCTCAGGTTGCTACATCCAAATCAACCTCTGTATCCGGCTGACCATCTATCATTCCTGCCTCGACCTCAGCATCTGCTTCCAACTGGCCAGTCTCCTGACCAGCATCTGTGTCCGAGCATTGCTTCTGGTGCTCATCGGGCATTGGACTGCCACCTTCGGACACAGTTCCAGTTCTGGCTGTGGTTTCAGCATCCATTGGGGTTGCAGAGGCCTCAAGATCTGGCCTGATTCCTTCGTCTATCTCACTTGCAGGCGTTGTAATCTTTAAAATAAGAAACCCCAAAAGAAATACGACAATGAAAAAAAGAAAAAGAAAAAAAGTCAAAAAGCAGCTTAGAGAATCAGATGACGACTCTGTACAAGTACAAGCATACATAAAGACAAAGTCTAACATATTAGATCCTTGTACTACTAAATTTGTCATTGGCTTGCTCAAAGTCTGCATCTCCAAGCAAAAACCTAACAGAACACTTGAAATTTAGATCATGTCAAAGCGCCAATAATACCTGGTTTTCTTCACCTTGCTGTGCGGCATCCCTTGCTTCTTCCTTTTTAGCGCGTTTAGACCTTTCATTTGGCTTAGCTTGATACTTGGAGCGGATATCTGATGGTAAAAGTTCCAAAGGCACTACCCCCTCTATTCCATGGTCAGTAAACTGCAATAAAAATTATATTAACGTTATGTTGGGATTTGTCCAATAACTTGTACAAAATGATGAAGTCTCAGTAGTCTCGGACATCACAGTAGTCATACTCGAGAAAATCCATCCAAGTCCTGTCTAGCCGAAAAGCGTAGACCTTTCCAGCAATAAACCTGCAAAGAAGCCAATTGTTATTTGATAGCACCAACTCAACTGTTAAATGATTACGCGTACTTCTTACAAGTCTTGGAAAGCATAAATAACAATCTGCATCGAAGCTAGAGAGTTTAACCAAAAGGAGTTAAAGAAAGGGACTGGCTGAGCAGTAATTTGTGACGAAAACAAAGCACAAACGGCAGCATCCAGCTTCATTGAACAAGTCATAGGGGTACAAGGACTATAGGAGAGCTCCCTTCTCACGTATGACAGAAAATTCTAAAAGCTAAAACATATCAAATAGCTTCTTGTTGTGTTTTTTGCACAAAGTTGGGGCAATCTGAATCAAGGATTCTTCGGTTTAATGAAGGAAGTGAATTGATTGAAGCCAGAAGCACATTGGTTGGACATATCAAAAATCAATTTATAGGAGCGGCGAGGCATCCAAAGGAGGAAAAGATATTTAGCTGCTTCAAATTTTGGATGAACTCTTGACGGGGGAAAAGGAAAGAAAAGAAAACAAAAGAGCATATCAGAAGTTTCTCAAATTTCAAACATTTCCATAATTTTCTGGATGATATTAACTCAAATGGATTCATAATACTAAAATAATCACCTTGCCATAAGCACATCATGATAATTACAAGATGAGATTAATAATTAAAAAGCCAAGGTGAACGAGAACCAAAAAACCTACCCTGTTACTTTTATGGTGATATTCAGCTTCGATTCCAGCCGATGGGTCCATCTGCAATTGAAAGAAATAAAGGATACATAATCGTTAAAGATTTAACCAGATATGGACGTATATATAAATGAAAATTTAATAGAGTATAAAAACGAAAGATCAAATTTTCAAACGCAGATTAACAAGAAACTGAGATTGCTCACATCATCAGCCAAGGGTTTCCAGTACTCTGTGATGGAAGGTGTTCGAACACGTTGAAGATCGGTTAAAGCATTCTGGACATGTCAAGAATAAAAAAGTTCAGAAGTACCAAGGAATCATTTTGATAAAAATAAAACTGCGTATTCCATTTAATATTTCCTAGATACAATTTCTCACTTATTAATAACCTTCAGAACATGAAAGTAGAGTTTGAGCTCATAAAGGCATATGCAATGACAATTGTGTGCAAATTTATCAATAATTTTTCTAATGCGAGTAACTTTCATTCATAGATGAACACTTTTTTCTCAGTTGCACACACTAGTAAATTTTAGTGTTCCATATTTCCCAACGCACAGGACTTATAATTTAGGTCACATTTGACTTTGATATTTACAGTTTACAAATCCAAAGAAGCCCTTTTCTCCACTCAACAGTCCCATAACAAAATTCTAACGAACCAAATGTAAAGAATAATTTGACTAGCTAACTAGCAGCTCCATCTTTGGTAAAGCAAGTTTTTCTTTTCCCTGTCAATGTAGGGAGTAAAAATAACACACCGGATTCTGATCCGCCCACTTCCATAACTGAGAAAGTTCTTTGTTACCCAGCCTCCACCTTGGCCTGCTGAAACATAAGAACAAACAAAAAGAAGAAAAATCAAGAAACATATTTATTAAACAAACTTATATTGATATAATACAATCAAAATCAAACGACAAGTTCAAAATTTACAATATAGCTGAACAGTGAAGCATTTATACAAATAAACCTATCATGGCCACAAAGACAAAGCTCCAGAATCCAGTCCCCTTATACAGAATCCCTTGATAGGATAAAAGGCTTGATTTGTTACTGAATCGTCTGGAATATTTTGCATATAGCATTTAAAAAAATGACATTTTGTTCTTTCCAAGAAATGGAACACATGAAGGCATAACAGGATGGAGTTGGAGAGTGGAAGTTAAAAATCAGCATACCGTTTTTTAGCTCCATCTTGAACCACTTTCTTCTCTATTGGTTGCTTTTCAAATGGTGGACACCCATCACGTTTCCACCATAACTGAGCACAAACAATTTACCAAAACATTAGACTTGATCGTGACCATCAAATTTTTAAAAGTCTAAGTAGGAGATGCTGAGAGAGAGTAAAAGTACTCTCACCCAATTCTTTTCACGTTCTAATATATGCTCAACTTCATGAAGAAAATCTCTCCCCTTAGGTGGAGTCATCTCAAGCAACTTTTTAACATGCTCCTCATAAGATTTTATTTCATCTTTCTGAAAGGAAGGCAACATAGTTAAAGAAACTTAACAGTGTTGTCTACATGAGTTATGTATCCATGTAAATAAATCATGAACAAACAAAAATAGACCTTTAATCAAGCAGAAAAGTCAGAAATCATATAAACGAGCTTATGCAACTTTCACGCCGAAAATTCAAGTGACAAATTCTGCCACTTCAAATAGAACCAAGTAGGCAGCAAGATGGCCTTGTTCAAGATAATTGAGCCTCCAAAAGAAAAGGCAATTCAATACAGATTGATTTTGAGACAACAAATCTTGCAGAAGTAATAACAAAATATAATAACAACTTATAACCAAAAATAGACCTCATGCAGGAAAAAAAAAAGCCGTTGTGCAACTATAACCTCAAGACGGATGCACCTTTGGCATTTTTCAGATGATCCCCATGTACATAGGGATGACTGTTGCTGCAAGATATTCCTCAGAAGGGGGCCAAAAGAAAGAAATTTTAAAAATCCAAGCAAAGAGTGTCCAGCTCCTTATCTTCAAAAATCCTCTATTCTCCCCATCCCATAGCATGGCCTATATACTACACTTCTCTACAAAAATTTGCTATTTTACTGGACCAAAAATTATGCAATAAATTTTACTGGAACAAAAATTATGAAATAAAGAAGCCATATTCAAAGCCTCTCTAACATTGAGATAAACTGAAAATTCTTATTTGTCTGATTGCTAGAAGAAACAAGGCAATCTGCAATGGAACAATTTTGAACAGAAGACAAACAAAAAATTCGTGGACAAGAAAAAGCCAACGACCTGTGCCCTGCTCAAACATCTTCCCAAAAGCGAATTTATTGCCCTTTTGCCACTTCCCAATTGACTAGTATAAAGAAAAAAGTTGTTTCCCACCACACATTTCTCAAAAGTGAATAGTCTAGGATTATGTGAAGAAAATTTAATTCACTCCTTTTCCCCACCACACATCTTCTCAAAAGTGAATAATCTAGGATTATGTGATGAAAATTTTAATTCACTCCTTTTCTCCTTTACAACGTTTATTTTCAAAAGCAAAAGGACGCAAAACTAACTTCCATTAACATACACAATAACAACTCTTACCATATTCTCGGAAGGCAAATCTTTTTCATTTTTTCCTGGGGCCTAGAGGCAAATAAGATAGTCAGGGAATCTGCCACTAGGGCAAAGTAAACAAGGGCACATAGAATAACTGAAATAGCTACTTGTGAAAATGCAGATACCTTCAAATAATCAAACAGTATCAGGCACTGCACAAGAATATGGCGTCGGAAACTCGGATCTTTTAACTGTTCCACCCCACCCCCAAGGAAAAGCAGAACAGAAGATTTTAACTTAAATGGCCGACTGGAAAGTAAAAGCTCAATTGGCATCAACAATTTTCAGAATTGCTTACCTCCAAACTCATAAGTTTGCTGCTTGTAAGATACTTAATACTGAAAGTTGCTGCTTCCTCCTCCAAATTATCAGCGTCTCCCTCTTCATCACTTAAAGGTTGTGATTCAAATGTATTTAGAACAACCTACATAACTCAAAATTCAAAGGAAAAAGATATTTGATATGGTTACAGAAACAGTGTAGAGAGGATAGCAAGCATCAAGAATTAACAGTGCCAAAATGTAGGAAACAGGAACAAAACAAGATTTGGTTATACCATTAAACTGGACACAAATTTCTGCCACTTCGTAGGAGCAAGAGGTAGGGAAGCTGGATTGCAAAAGTGTTCCTTTGGATCCAAACAGATACATTTTTACGTTAATCAACTGATATACACAGGCAGCACCTCTTATATACACCTCCAAGAGATACTATAAAAACTACACATTGAGGAACTTCTGGCTACAACGATTTTAGACGTAATATTTTTTTTCACATAAGCAAAAAATTGCAGGAGCATATTTCAAGCACTTGCCACAAGAAGCTACCACATGTCCGCTACCATAATGGTAAGTGTCAAGCCAGATGGGCGCAGTGCTAGAATATCACAATAATTCCCAGAAGGCATTCCTAGAGCAATGCCAAGATTGTTTCCCAATATTATGCGGAAAAACAAATTCAGAAAAAAAAAACAAAAAAAACCCAATAAAACAAAAAAACAAGTGTCTCTATACTATGACAATGCATAGCTAAATTATAGTATCGCACAAACGCATGGTAGACTTTTTACTTTTTTTACAGAGTTGAAAGAAGGTAGAAAATAACTTTCTATATTTCTTATAAACGATGCTTATAAATAAAAAGTGTACCTGTAAACTCCAAAAGGTCTTATAAAAGTTGAAATCAATCGAGATGCCTGAAAATTTGTAAAGCAATCAAAAGATAGATTAACGAGTCACCAATATGTAAAAGAAATCACACAATATAGTCACATCAGAGTAGCTACGATGTACCATCTGGGGCATCTTTCTCATATTTTGTTTGATTTGATGTGTTGAAAACTCCTTTTATATTCACAGCTTCACGCAATAACACAAAGAGCAAAGTAAGACAAAAATAAAATAAATAAAAGACGAATATACAACTAACAAAAGAGAACTCCGGATTACAAGCAAATACCTGAGCGCTCTGATAATGGGAAGAAATGTGCCAAAAACATGAGAATTCGTCCACAAAAGACCACATCATTTGCCTGTAAACTCAATTTCCAATATATCATCATAAAGCATGAGTTTCATTTCAACTTTTGCAAACTTAAGTTAGGTGTCGCTTTAAAAATAGCAATCAATACTGCACTACCACAAAAGCAGCTACAAGAATTGCATGCCACAATAGAGATTTCTCATTTTATCATTTTCCCTTGACGCAAGGAAAAAAAGTATCAGCAATTTAATTTAAGCGAACATTAACTGCAAACAGAAAAAGGGTTGGAAGTCCATCTCTCACTAAGATCAGAGAAAGAGTCAATTCCCAACCTCATATTAGGAACAGAGTTAAGAAAGCATGAAAGGAACAGGACGTTATGAGACCAAGAAAAACAATACATTAGAAACGACTTGGAAACATAAAGCCAACCATCCTTGCATAACTAAAATTTTGCCCTCTCCAATTCCCAACGTTGATAAAAAATACAAGCTTTGGCACACGTTTAGAGAAAAACTCCAAACGATTTTTAGAGGAACCTTTAGCAGCAAACACAGATCGAATTATTGACTTGAAAATCAATTTTTTTTACATGAGAGGACGACATACTTTTTACCAAAGGAAGCCTACAAGAAGCAACTCATAGCAGAAGACAATAACTTATAGTAATCTCCCTGTTGCTTATACCTTGTTAACACTAATGGCCCCTAAACTTTTGGGTCTTCCTCACTTTAGCCCCTAAACTTTAAAAATAACCATTTTACCCCCTGAACTTTCAAAACTGCTCGCTTTGCCCCGTGAATTTTAAAAATCAACATTTTGCCCCTGAACTTTCAAAGCTCCTCACTTTGTCTTCTAAATTTCCGATTTTTCATCCAAATAGATAGAATTAAGCCTATATGATTCACACATAGGTCATCTGTAAGGGAAAAAATAAGATTTTATCACTCTTAAGTTTTATTTCACGTTTACACTCACACTTAACGCCTTTATTTTTTTTTATCTAAACTCTCATTTAGGAAGGGTTTGCTTGCATATTTCTTATTTTTAATGCGTAACTCATTTAACAGGTAGATATTGTTCGCCAATATCGGAATTTAATTATTAAAGAAGATGAGATGCATTAAAGATAAGGAAATATTGACGAACAATATCAAGAAGAAATGTGCATACAGACCCTCCTTTAATGAGAGCATATTAAAAAAAGGTTAATTGAGAGTGCAAACATGAAATAAAATCTGAGTGATAAAATCTTATTTTTGCCTTTACAAGTGACCCATGTGTAAATCACGTAGGCTTAATTATGTCTATTTGAACAAAGAATCGAAAAATAAAAGACAAAATGAGAAGCTTTGAAACAAGGGAAAAAGAGTTATTTTTAAAATTCAAGGGGCACAGTGAAGAGTTTTGAAAGTTCAGGGGATAAAATTGTGATTTTTAAAGTTCACGGGAAGAAATGAAGGAGACCCTAAAGTTTAGTAGTCATTAAAATTAATAACTCATATATATATATATATATATATATATGTTGCAGAGAAACCAGAGGAAAGACAATAAAAAACACTGCTCTTTTATTAATTCTGAAAAACTTCTCTTAAAACACACATTCTAATATGCCTTTTATACTTGGCAGATTTTTAACTACAAAACAACCTATTTTCCTAAAATCTAGGAAAATCTCCTAACTTACGATCTAATCATAATAAATTATAAAAAACTAAAAATGCAATTTAAACACGCTAACACTTCCCCCGAAGTTGGACTGTACAAATTGAACATGCCCAACTTGTTAATAAGTTTTTCTAATAGAGGCCTAGGAAGTCCTTTTGTGAGCACCTCTGCTGCTTGTTCTAAAGTTGGTACATAAGATATGCAAATTGTTCCGCTCTCGATTTTCTCTTTAATGAAATGTCGATCAACTTCGACATGTTTGGTCCTGTCATGATGAACTGGGTTACACGAAATATTGTTTGCAGCATTGTTATCACAATATACCCTTAGTGGACGTCCCATGGTTATCTTCAATTCTAACAATATTTCTAGCCATAGAATCTCACATACTCCGTGTGCTATTGACCTTAACTCAGGTTCTACGCTACTTCTTGCCACAACTGATTGCTTCTTCCCTCCCCACATCACTAGATTTCCCCAAACGAACGTACAATATCCAGAAGTTGACCACCTATCTTCTGCTACTCCTGCCCAGTCAGCATCAGTGTATACTTCTAGGCTCCTCTCTTCGCTTTTTCTAAAAGAGTCCTCTACCAGGTGTCCCCTTAAGGTGGCTCATAATCCTGTAGACTGCTTCCATGTGATCTTCAGTAGAAGAATGCATATATTGACTTACACAACTCAAGGCAAAGGCAATATTGGGTCTTGTGTGTGACAAATAAATACGTCTCCCCACTAGGCGCTGATATCTCCCACGATCAATTGGATCACTAGGCATTGTTTCCTTCAACGTTGTAGTAGATTCAACAGGAGTTTCTGCTGGCTTGCACCCTAACATTCCTGTCTCCGCTAATAAATCTAAAATATATTTTCGCTGACATAGCAATTTCAGATTTGTTTCTCGCAATTTCCAAACCGAGGAAATATTTTAAATTCCGGAGATCCTTCATTTCAAACTCAACAGCCAACCTTTGCTTTAAATTCTTCATTTCAATTGTATCATCACCTATTACAATTATATCATCTACATAGACAATAAGAGTAGTGATTTTGTTACCCTTATTTCTATAAAATAGAGTGTGATCTGCTTGAGCCTGCTTGTATTTAGGCCTTTGGATTGCTTTAGTGAATTGATCAAACCGCGCCCTCAGAGACTATTTTAAACCATACAAAGACTTCTTTAGCCTACATACCTTTCCATGATTCCTTTCATCAAACCCAGGCGATAAGTCCATATACACCTCCTCCTCCAAATCCCCATTCAAGAAAGCATTCTTTACATCTAATTGCCACAGAGACAGTCTAAATTTATAGCAAGAGATAACAACACGTACCGTATTTATTTTTACCACCGGTGCAAATGTTTCTTGACAGTCTACCCCATATGTTTGAGTATAGCCTTTCGCGACGAGTCTCGCTTGGTATCTCTCAATGGACCCATCCGCCTTATTTTTAATTGTAAACCCTTTTGCATCCTACTGGGACTTTGTTGCTCGGTTTTTTTACAATTTCCAACGTTCCATTTTTTTCAGTGCGTCCATCTCTTCTTTAATCACCTTTCTCCATTCCATATTGTCCCGCGCCTCTTGAACTGGCTTGGGAATTTGCACTTCTACAAGGTTAGACACCAGGACCCGAATTGGTCTTGATAAATGGTTGTAACACACTTAGATATAGGATGCTTTGTACACATCCGAGTTCCCTTCCTTATTGCAATTGGAAAATCACCAACATCCTCAAATTGTTTGGTATCCATACCTAATTTCTCCGTGGAATTATGGCAGTGAGTAGTGGTCGGGTCTGCCTCCTTTGGGCGTTGTCTTCGTAAGTAAATTCAAACAGTTGTATTTTACTCTCCCCCTGTCGTTTGATCTCTTACTGGTGAGTATTTGAGATTTAACTTGAATTTTGTTTAGGATCACATTGGTTGGAAATATTTTGAGGCGAGTATTTTGTGCGAGAATTATTGTTGGAGAAAGGATCTCTGGAAAGAGGGAAAGAGGATTAGGCGAACTTAGGGGAAGATTAGATTCCCTAGCCAATTCGGATTCAACAGGAAAAGGATCTATGGCGTGGGGATTTAGAGAATCTTGTGGAGGATTTTCAAGATTTTGTAGAGGATTTTCAAGATTTGCAATATTTTCAAAATTGTCAAGATTATGCTAAGAATCTAGAGAGAGATTTTGCACAAGACTGTCAGGATTATGAGGACGATTTTTGTGAGGACTTTTAGGGAA
Source organism: Artocarpus heterophyllus (assembly GCA_025403435.1). Lineage (NCBI taxonomy): Eukaryota > Viridiplantae > Streptophyta > Magnoliopsida > Rosales > Moraceae > Artocarpus > Artocarpus heterophyllus. Next base: position 25,912,790 of record CM046354.1, on the reverse strand, counting down.
AGTTTGAAGACCAATATCTTAATTTGAGGGTAATTCAAAATTGAAATTTCTGGGAGAATCTTGGCTGACTGATTCTAACGGGCGACCAATGGGGGAGAAATCCAAAAAATATTCCCACGGGTCAGATTGCAATTCGAATTCAAGTCTGATTGGGCATGATTTCGTGGATGCTCCCCCCGAGGAGATTCTTTTGCGTAGAACGGTTAATTTTCACTTTCTACCATAAATCATAAATCCGATCACTTTCTACCGTCTTCCAACTCCATGTTAAGTCCAGCAAGAAAATCATAAATCCGATCGCTTTCTACCATCTACCTGTAGAGTACTGCATCGTCGGCGTCTTTCCATGTTGGTGTAGTGAATAAGTCCAATTCTTGCCAAAGCTTAGTTAAATCATTGTAATGCTGAGTAACATCATTCTCACCTTGTCGCAGATTTCGTGCTTTGTTCCTGAGTTCAAACATTTGGGATGAATTTTCAAGATCCGAGTATGCCAAAGTCATAGCATCCTAGATTTTTTTTGCTGTCAGAAGGAGGATGTAAGTGTCAGCAATATTATCCTCCATAGAATGAATTAGCCACGCTATAACCACTAAATTCTGAGCCTCCCAATGCGGAGAGGTAGGATCATCACTACTCGGGTGTGTAATTACGCCATCTAAGTAGCCTGATTTTCCTTTACCTCGCACCACCATGAAAACAAAACAGGACCATTTTAGAACATTTGTCCCATTCAACTTGTAGGTGGTGAATCTATAAAGAGGTATGATTGGAATTTTCAGATATTGCAGTAGGAACAATTGTAGAGGTTGGTTGTGAAGTACCAAAAGCAACTTCCGAACCTTCACACCTTCTTGCTCCAATTATAGCCATTTTAGCCATTGTTTCTCTCAACTCTAAATCCGCTCTGATGCCATGTAGAGAAACCAGAGGAGAGAAACAATAAAAAACACTGCCCCTTTATTAACTCTAAAACACTTCTCTTAAAACACACATTCTAATCTGCCTTTTATACTTGGCAGACTTTAAAATACCAAACAACCTATTTTCCTAAAATCTAGGAAAATCTCCTAACTTACAATCTACTCATAATAAAATATAGAAAACTAAAAATACAATTTAAACACAATAACATATACATGTATATAATATATATACATATATATGTGTGTGTGCGTCCTTCTCAGGAACCAATATAAAATTCTACCAGACAACTTCAATGTTCATAACAAGCCCCCTCAAACCCTTGCAATGCACGAAAAAGGTAAGGACCCAGTAGTTTTCGTTAACACAATCAAAGTTAAAAAAAAGAGTCTTTGAAGACCTTGTCTGTGGAAGCCCAAAAAGACGCTAAATACAAATCTTTCAGAAAGAAAATTTGTATACCATTCCATTAGTTGTCATAATTTTCAAAAACAAAAATTGTGCACTATTGGCTACTTTTTGATTGATATAACCGAGAGGAACTTAACAAATTCAAAAGATGGCTACGCAAATTAAGTGTTTTGCTGGGATATGACGAAACAATGGGTCTCTATAATTTTAAGAAAGGGGGATGACATGTTGTAGTACGTTTCTTTAATGTTTGTTTTCCTTTTGTGTGCCTTCCTTTTGTTTTAAAATTTATTTATACATAAATATACAAACTAGTTTGAGAGAGACGTGCCTGAGGCACACCCCTTGGAGGGAGAAACATTTCACTTTTTATTTTGCTTTTTCTTTTTTTATTTTGAAAGTTCATGCAAAGCTATTTCATATGATCAACATTGAAATTGAAAATAAAATATAATCTTCCTAAAGGAACCTATTATGTATATTCCAAACGAAAGCAATAAATTTGAGAATAAGTTTCAAATTAAAACTATTAAAATTTAACTTCTTAATATAGAAAAAACGAATCTCATATTTAGTACATACACAAACTGTTTGTTATTGAAATTAATAAATTTCGGTGAACAACTAATTTTTTTTTTAAAAAAAGATGGGAAGATATACATATATATATATATATATGATTAAGAAGTGGAAAGAAAGTAAAGAAAGTAAAATATATATACATATATATATAAATATGAAATGAAAATGAAGTGAGAATAAATTAAGCTTAAAGAGTAGAGGAGAAAACAAAAATACGATGGTGCTAATTAAATTTAATACATAAGCATGTGTTTGTGCAAAAGAAAATGAAAAGAACAATAAGTAGAGATTGCATTAACAATGTATAATCATTAGCAAAGAATTTTAAAAGAGAAAAAAAATAAGTAATACAAATTGATGTATGACGTGTTAGAGAATAAAAAGGCCATGTATATTAAACTTGGACTATTGGATATAAATTAAGTGAAAAGAGAAAAAACTTGAACCATTGAATTGTTTTAATGGAAGGTTGAAGAACAAAAATTATTCCTCCTTCTATATATTGTTAATAGATATGTCGAGATGTTGCTTTTTCTGTTAGAAGTTAGATTTGAATAGACAGAAGATTCAAATTTCATAATTCGATATTAGGGAAAGTAGTTTCAGTTTGTTTCATTTTTGTTGGATAATTTCCTGTTTTTTAGAAAAATTGAGAATCACTTGGATTCCAACTATTATTTACTCTGCACAAATTATTGTTTCAATATCAATAAAAGAGAATTATTCTCCTTTCTTCTCAAACCTACATGGTATTAGAGCTGCGGCTCTTAAACTAACTTCTTTTCTTCTTCTTCTCGATGGCTTAACATTTTGGAAGGATTCAATTTTGGGTCTGTCAGTGAGGGCAGCACCAACCAAAACACCATTTCCAACTCTAACGGTGTAGATTATTCTGCACTCATTCAAAAGGCCGTGAGTTCTATCCATTTGATAGTTCATAAATTGAATGGCAAACATTACCTTGAGTGGGTGCAATCCGTGAAATTGGTGATTGACGGAAAGGGGAAACTTGGGTATATAATTGGTGAGACCAAAAAACTAGAGGAAAACGACCCAACCTTGAAAACATGGTGCCTAGAGAATTCTACGGTAACTGCCTGGTTGATAAATTCCATGGAGCCTGTTATTGGGAAACCCATCCTGTTTTTGCCTACGACGAAAGATGTGTGGGATGTCGTTTGAGAGACAAACTCGCATTCAAAAAATTCCTCCCAAATATTTGCGTTGAAATCCAAACTGTAGCAAGCTAAGCAAGGAGACTATGACATGAGTTTTTTATAACGATCTCGTGTCGCTTTGGCAGGGGCTTGATTTATGTTATGATGTCGTCTGGGATGGTCCAGCCGATGGCATGAGATTCAAGAAAAGAGAGAAGAATGAGTGGGTCTTCGGTTTTCTAGCAAGACTCAATAATGAACTAGATGAAGTCAGGGGAAGAATCTTAGGTTGTAAGCCACTACCTTCGATCTAATGAGGTGTTTTCAAAAGTCCGAAGCGAGGAAAGCAGAAGGTGTATCATGCTCAATGAACAAGTACAAAAGAACTCTTCTGAAATAGAGGGATCAGCCCTAGCTGCCAAAGGACCAGGATATGATGAAAGGACTTTAAGAAAGGTGAGAAACCATGGTGCGACCACTGTAAACATCCATGGCACACACGAAAGACCTGTTGGAAGTTACATGGGAAGCCACAACACTGGAAGAAAAGGGAGGTAATGACAGCCGAGCTTTCCAAGCAGAAGGACAGAACCAAGGCCAGCAGGCTTCATCAGATACACTTCCATTTACTAAGGAACAGCTAGAACTGTATAAATCCTTTCAGTCTACTCAATCTTATCCAACCCCCTCTTGTGCTCTAGCACAAAAAGGTTATTATCTTTCCACTGCCCTTGTGAGTCTTAATTCTAAATATCCTTGGATTTTAGATTCCGGTGCTACCGACCATATGACAGGTTCCTCCAAGTTTTTTTCATCTTTCCATGTGCAAGAAACCAAAAGGTTAAGATTGCAGATGGTTCATTATCCGCCACTGCTGGAAAAGGATCCATTGTCATGTCTCTTTCCCCTACCCTCCATAATGTTCTCCATGTACCTAACTGGTCTTGTAATTTATTATTTGCCAGTAAATTAATACAAGAGCATAAGTGTCTTGCTAAATTTATCCCATAACGCTGTGAATTTCAAGATTTGAACTCGGGAAAGACGATTGGTAGTGCTAGACAAAGTGGAGGCCTCTACTTTGAAGATTGGACTGAATTGAGTGAAGAATCATAACGTACTTGCTCTAAATCTACTTTTATTTCTAATGATGATAAGATTATGTTATCGCACCGTAGGTTAAGCCATCCGAACTTTCAATATCTGAAATATTTGTTTCCAAAATTGTTTGGCAATAAAAATCCTTCTTTGTTTCAATATGAAGTATGTGAACTGTCTAAGCATCATCGTGCAACATTTAAATCGCAACCATATAAACCCTCAAAACCATTTGCATTAGTTCACAGGGACACATGGGGTCCAACTAGGATTAGTACACTTTCTGGAAAATGACGGGTCATAACTTTCATCGATGATCATACTAGAATTTGTTAGGTTTACTTGTTAAGAGAAAAATCCAAGGTAGGACAAGTGTTCCAAAATTTTCATAAAAATGGTCCTAAACCAATTTCAAACAAATATTCTAAGTGTTTGGGATGACAATGGAAGGAAACACTTTGAACAAATTCGAGGAAAATATTTTTTGGAAAATGGTATAGTACATCAAAGCTCGTGTACCATCACAGCTCAGCAAAATGGAATTGCGGAAAGGAAAAATAAACATTTTTTGGAGGTTGGTACATCTATACTTTTTCCAACAAAGTCCCTAAGAATGAGAGGCAATTTTAACGGCCGCTTAATCAATAGAATGCCATCTCAAGTGCTAAAATTTTAGACTCCCAATGACGTGTTTAAAAAATTCCCACATCATAGCTTTTTGCAGAATTGCCATTGAAAACCTTCGGTTGCATTGTATTTGTTCACAATCACAGCCATACAAGTGGGAAACTCGGACCCTAGAGCAATAGTGTATTTGTAGGATACGCACCAAGCCAAAAGGGGTACAAGTGTTTTGATCCTAAGAAAAGAAAAATGTTTGTCACAATGGATGTCACATTTTTTAAAGACAAACCTTATTTTGATGGCACTCATCTTCAAGGCGAGAGTAATTTCGAAGATTTGAGCATGGTTGTTGACATGATTCAATTTTTTTACACTGCACTAGACAATCAGCCACCTATGGAAGTCAAGGTTCAACCACAAAACACTGTTTCATCGCATACACAACCTGCACAAGAGAAGGTTTTACCCCCTGCACAATCTTTACAAGGTCCGACACCAATACCATTGAATTCTAGGTCGGATAATGGGCCAGAAATCAGAGTTTCAGATATTGAAAGAACAAGAGGGACATCTACAATGCCAAAAGCCAACCAAAATCTTAAGGATAAAAGGTATGAAAACAAAACAAGTATTAAATACTGGGAAGGGATTGTTTACTCAAGGAAGAATCCGAAACCAAGTGAGAACGTCACTTTGCAGCAAAGCCATGAACTTGAACTAAGAACAAATCCAGAGTCTGATCTTAGAACAAGTAATATTTCTTCTAAATCCATTGATAATTTTGTCTCAGTCAAAGTCTCTCACTAGTCTAAATGCTCCTATTGTTGAAAGAATGGGTGTCAAATCTTGTACCAAACATCTTGTCAAAGTTTGTGTCCTATGAGCATCTGTCACCATCTTCATCTTTTGCTTCTTTTACCTCTCAACTTTATAGTGTAGAAATTCCTAAAAATATATGGGAGGCTCTAACTGATCCGAAGTGGAAGGAAGCTATATTGGATGAAATGAGGGCTCTTGTGAAGAACAAAACTTGGGAGGTGGTATCTCTACCCGAGGGGAAAACCACAGTTGCCAGTGGATATTTACTGTAAAGTACAATTCAATTGGCTCATTGGAAAGGTACAAAGCTCGAATTAGGCTTCACTCAAACTTACGGCATTGATTATTCATAGTCTTTTGCTCCAGTTGCAAAATTAAATACTGTAAGAATTCTAATGTCACTAGCAGCAAATCTTGACTGGCCATTACAATTCGATGTGAAGAATGCCTTCCTAAATGGTGATTTAGAGAAGGAAGTGTACATGGAAGTCCCTCCTAGATTTGAGGAGAAATTTGGGTCCAAGATGTGTAAACTAAAGAAGTCTCTATAGGGGTTGAAGCAATCTCCAAGGCCTTGGTTTGATAAATTCACACAATCTGTTAAGAAGCAAGGATATTCTCAAGCACAGACAGATCATACCATGTTCAAGAGGTTTTCTACAACAGGTAAAATTGCAATCCTTATAGTTTATGTTGATGATATTATTTTCACAGGAGATGATGTTGAAGAGATGGACAGGCTAAAGAAGAAATTAGCCTTGGAATTTGAGATCAAAGACCTCATGCAGTTGAGGTATTTCCTAGGCATGGAGATTGCACGATCAAAGAGAGAGATTGTCGTAACCCAGGAAAAGTACATGCTTGACCTCTTAAGGGAGACAGGTATGAGTGGGAGCAGGCCTGCTAACACTCCTATTGATCCAAATGTTAAACTCAAAGAAGGAAGGAAAGGGATTCCTATGGATACCTATAGATATAAAACACTTGTTAGGAAGCTGATCCATTTATCACATACTAGACTAGATATTGCCTTTCCAGTTAGTCTAGTAAGCCAATTTATGCATGCTTCTCATGAAGACCATCTAGAGGCTGTTCATCGGGTTCTAAGTTATCTGATGAGAACCCCTAGAAAGGGACTGTTTTCCAAGAAAACCAAGCAACGAAGCGTCGAAGTTTACACAAATGCAAATTGGGCTAGTTCTATTACGGAAAGAAAGTCTAGTTCTGGATATTGCATGGTTGTGTGGGGTAATCTGGTTACTTGGAGAGGTAAAAAACAGAATGTTGTGGCAAGAAGCAACAGTGAAGCTGAATGCAGAGCAATGGCACAAGGTATATGTGAATTGTTGTGGCTGAACCGAGTTCTAGAAGAGTTAAAGAAACCAGTAGAGCATCCTTTAAAGCTGTTATGTCATAACAAAGCAGCCATAAGCATAGCTCATAATCCAGTACAACATGACAAGACTAAACATGTAGAGATTGATCGTCATTTCATAGAAAAGAAGCTGGAATATGGTTTGATATGTATGCCTTTTTTTCCAACCACACAGCAGATAGCAAAGGTCTTGACAAAAGGGGTTATGCGACCCATCTTTGAACATCTTGTTAGCAAGTTGGCATAATAGATATCTCTACACCAACTTGAGGAGTAGCGTCAAGAAGTTGGTTTTTCTGTTAGAATTTAGATTTGAATAAACGGAATATTCGAATTTCATGATCAGACATTAGGGGAAGTAGTTTCAGTTAGTTTCGTTTCTATTGGATAATTTCCTGTTTTTTAGGAAAGTTGAGAATCACTCGGATTCCAACTATTATTTATTCTGCACGAATTATTGTTTTCAGTATCAGTAAAAGAGAATTATTCTCGTTGCTTCTCAAAGCTACAACATATATTTAATAAAGTTTCCTGCTTCTTATCTGTTTTTTTTTTTTTTTTTGGCGAAGGTGGGGTGGGGGGGGTTTTGGAGGGATAAGGTAAAAAGGAAGCTTTTTCTTATTCAACCAGAAGACCTCATACACTAAAGGCAAAGAAATATGGTGTTTCAGTTTATTTCAAAACACTATAAGCCAAGCAGAAAGAATGCTTAAGCATCGTTTTGCTTAGAGTTGTGCGTTAAATTAACATTAGATTCAGCAATGTGAAAAATACAATAAGCATAAGAACCTTCCTTTAGAAGGATACAGTGGAACATCTGAGACTCATTCTTAATTTTGAAATTTTAATTGCCATCTGCTGACTTAAATGTTAAACACTTCATAAGATCAGTGCTATCCAATGTAACTTTGCTCAGAGCGTGTATAGACAACTTTTGATCATAAAAATAAAAATTCCTTGAACTGTAGACTAAAAAATAAAAGAAAAACAAACTCGAAATTGGTAAACCAGCAACATACCTTTGATAGACGGCGGAGAAGTTGATTGCATGTCCTCAACATAACAAGTTTTCCGCGAGCAAAAAGCTCAAGCTGTAGGTAATTCAGCCATTTTCCAGCAAAAAAAGGTCCAAGAAAAAACACTACAAAAATTATTTATGTTCTAGGGGAAAAAAATAAAATAAAAGCATCTCTTTTCTTCCTTATAGATTACATGAAAAGTCTAGTACTGGAAGAAATAAATAAATAAATAAATTTTACTACAACCAGAAGAGCACAAACCTTGCCTAATACGTCCTGTTTACTCTCTATATAACCAAAAATGTCTTTGCAATTCCTCATTGTAGACATCTCAGTTAAGTCCTCCAACAGTTGGAATATCATGCCACCTTCAATATGCTCTTTTTCACAAAGATACAACACAATGTCTGTTTGGAAGGGGATGAGAAGGACACATACACACACACACACACAACAAAAAAAAAAAAGCAAGATCAGAGACCAGAATATCTATCATGGCTTGTTAAAAACATCCATCATAATGAAATAAAGTTCTACACTGTCTTCATTACTTTTCCTGTTTCCTTTCTTTTTTATTTTTGTAAGAAACAGAAAATATATTAACACTGAACATGGAAAGGACAGGGGTATAAATCAGGAAGGGGAACCAAGAGCTCTACTTTCCAAACAAAAGCACAAAAAAGCTAGGCAACATCTTCCAAACTATAGATACCTTTTTTATTTTTGCTGAAGAGAGATAGAGATAAGAGAGAAGGAAAATTTCTTAATTGCTCAAAAGTAAGACCTAAAGAGATGTTGAGAAGCAGAAAAATGCAGTCTATCCCAGAGAAAATTATTATTTGAATTCTAGTTTGACATGCGTTATCTTATAAAATATTATACGAGTGTGTGCGTGTGTGCGTCAATGGTCTACAACTCTATCCTGGCTCTCTTCAAGTTCCTTCCTATGTAAATATCCAAGCCTTAAAACGAACTCTCTATCATATCAATTACAACTCATTTGCAAAATTTATTAGGTAGTGCAGATAATTTATTAGGTTTATTTTTATAGGAAAGAAGAATTATATTGAAAAAACGAAAGAGGCAACATTAGTGAAGAAAATTTAAATGAGAGAGAGAGAGAGAACTCAATACACATGTTCAAAAACTTTTCAAACTCTGGAGTATTCAATAGAAATTGGCAATACTGACACATAACAAATATTAGACAAATTAGAGCATGTACAGACCAAGAAGACGAGGAATATGAGCCTGGGTACTTCCTCCCTCGTCAATTGATTGCCCATACTGCATTATTGGCTCTCCTGACTGAACTGCAGAAGACTGTAATACAAGCAATAAAAATGGAGTCTCGTTGATGTCCATAATGTAAAAAAAATATATCCAAAGTGACATGGAAATTATGCTCCTTTTTCTTTGATTGAAATAGCAGTAAACAATTCTCAATACCAAACAATAAACTGATGATATGGCAGAAACTGCTTGTGTGTGTGCGTGTGTTACCAACAAATAAAACCAAAAAGAGAAGAAGAAAACAAAACAATCAGCAAGCTGATACATCCAAGTTTATTGCTGTGAATTTTAATTTCCAAACCGCCTAACCAAACAAATCCAAGTTTACTACTGTCGACTTTAAATTTCCAAATATCATTCACATACATATCATCCCTTGATTGTCAACATAAAACCTCTTGGAGAACCAAAAAAATGCAAGTATAAAAATGTCACCCTAACACAAAGCACAGATAGATGCCTCTACACACATACATAACTCTAGATGCTTTTACACACAAACTGCAAAACTTATGAATCCTTTCACCAATCACGTGTGTTTGCGTGTTGATCATCAAACCCCATAAGCATACTCAACTGCAAAATCATGTGCACATCACAAAAGACACAAAACCACGCGTGAATAATTGAAGGAACGATCTCAATAACATATCACTATCTCAAAAAATGAAGCAAAAGCGTAAAGAATATGTCCATTTATTAACATAATATAAAACTGTGGTTTCCAGCATACTTCACAGCAATAGTAAATCTTAACTTCTCTGAACAAGAACCAGGGAGAGAGACATACCACCAGTTCCTGAAGCAAAGTCCGGATGATATTTTCTAATAACTGATTCTCATCTTGGGCTAACTTTGTTTGTTTCTGTTACATTAGGAAAAACAAAATAATCAAATAAGAATACCTAGATCAGTGCCTCAAAAATATAAGACTGCAGTCCACAACCAAATGGAAACATACAAAGAACATACAAAAGGGAAACAAACGAACAAGAAAAAAGAAACACTCAGGAGAGTAATATTTGGTTCATACTTCTACCACCATCCCAACTAATTGAGTAGCAGTAGACAAAACTTTAATTGTAATTCATTACAGAGTATTAGAATTTGCTTGAAGGTGAATGGTAATGAGAGCGTGCACCGAGTATTCAGAACAGCTAATTCAGGATTAATAGTACTCCTAAATTTCTTATCGTCCAAACGTCGACTCCATGAGACCATATTTTTCTCCTCTTAAGCTACACAAGTACCACAATTTATAAGAGGTCGAAAAATAAATTGATAGAGCTTCAATAGTTGTCAAACATACATAAGCAACCTATGTTATATGCAAATTCGAAAAAGCCGTACATAGAAGCAAAATTATGCACAAGTTTTTTTTTTCTTTCCTATGTGAAAATTTAAACACTAACAAAGACTAACGCCAAGCATACTCATTGACAAAATAAAAACATAAACATAAACATAAACAAAGTTACAAGTAGAATTGTAGATACAACATAACAAGGGTCTAAATGCATAAGCACAGTACATGCGCATTTATAAAGTGATCTAACATATGGACACCTTGTTTTTGTACCAAAGAATAGCAGAAATTATAAATATGATTGGAAAAATGGTTTGAACCAAACGTTAAAACTGAAAACCCTGTAGCAGTTCAAATTTCGTGAAAAGAAAATACAGTAGCAAAACTTGTTTCAACCAAAACATTTGAAATATGGTTTACAAAAGGGCTCGCTGAACAGCAAGAACGTATTGTGTGTAAGAGCTACCTGTGGTTTTATAACTTGTTGAACTGTTTGCAGAGCAAAAGTTTCAGGAGGCCCAGGTTGCAGTATGGCACTCCGGAAAACTTCCTGAGAAAAGGGAGATGAAAATAAAAAAAAGAAAATTTATTTCATGAGCAAGATATTATCAGCAAAAAATGAATCACCAGATGAGAACTTACCATGTTAGCGAAACCAATCTGCGGTTGAACTTGGGAAATTAAGGCCGTGTGATAGCTGTGGAATCAAAACTTTCGATGAAAAGCAATTTTCAAACAATTTAAGAGATAGAAGTCGAAAGAATTTGCACGCTTAGAATTTAAAAATCATTTTTATTAGGCAAAATAAAAACCTAGTTCATCAAATTCGAAGCAATTTGCATGCTCAAAACGCTTACCGACAGAAACCAGTAAGTGAAGAAGCTGTAGAGAAGTTTATGCAATGGTTTTAATTTCTAAGTAAATCGAAAAACTCAAATATATTCTTAAATAAAGCTTCCTGTGTTTTCCCGGGATCCAAACAAGCGGAGCAGCATTTCAAAGTCTCAAGTAGTGAGTCTTTTAATGCATTTGGAGGGGAAGACGGCTAGGTCGCGGAGCTGGGGCCGCTCAAGGGTGGTCGGTCGGGGGCGGAGACGGGGAATGACGACAATTGGACAAAATCAAAAGAAAAATCTAATCAGCGTGGTTATAATTGCTTTTGGCTTCTGAATCCAAAAAAAGTACTCTAGAAGTGTTCCGCGCTGTCAAATGCATTTTTGTTTTTAAAAAGCTTTTTCCGTCAAAGTTATAAAATATATGCCTCATTTGGTTCTATTTTTCAAAATGTTTTTGTTGTTTTTGAAAATACGAAAAATAAAAACTAGTCTCGCATCTATTTACGTATTATAAACTAGCCTCAAATATAAGATTGTCTCAAATAATATTATCTCGATAAATCTTATGTCGAACCTACAAGAAAAGATTTATTCAGTAGTTCTAGTACATGTGTTATATTAACTTTTTTTTTATTTAAACTGAAAAATTTGAGGATTAATATTTATTATTCACAGAATATATTTACAATATTTACACATTTTTTTACAACATTTTCATCTTTAAATTTTGATAATTTGGAACTTTAATACCAAGACATGCAAATAGTAACTTAAGCAGAGTAACAACAATAATAATGACAATTTAAAAAAGTAAAACAACAATAATAACATAACTGAGGTTCAAAGGTTCACAATTATCTTCAATATATTTTAGTTTCTCTTTTTATTTATTAGTTAATTTAAGTACACACTATGACATCCTATGTCGACAATAAATCAAAGATTTACCAAGCATTTACAGTGTCATTCCATGTCTATAATGTAGCAAAAACATAGCTTAATAAATAAGCAGCATTTCAACATAACTTAACTAAAATAACAACCAAGATAGCAAGTTAAGCATTTACCGAGCCATTCTCTGTCTACGAGTAATCAAGGTCCTCCCAAGCATTATTCGTGCCAGTCTATGTCGTCGATAAATCAAAACCGTAATTTTGACAGAGTTCCAGCTAAGAAAATATTAAAATTCTAAGTTTTCTAAGAAAATATTTTGGCATTACAACAGCTTAGAAAACTAAGAAAAACTAAAAAATATTTAAGATAATTTTGCCAGAATTTTCCTCTCTCCCCTCAGCTAAAAAGAAATTTAAAAAGACATAATTAATAAAGTACTACTGATATTATTGAACATAATTTTTACAACATAAACTATAAAATATTTTACAAGAAACTAGACTAAAAACTAAAATAAAACTAGACTATAATTATTACAACAGCATTCTTAGGCTGCGAGAGGGTCTTTTTAACTGAAGCAAATGCCTCGGTATTTATAGGGGATTGAATTTGCTAACGGCCATTTGAAATTAATGCTTTTTCCTGTTGAAAGTTGACCAATTCGAATTATTTTCTTCCTTCTCTTCTTCGCGTTGGGCCTCTCGTGAGTATGCAAGAATTCGTTTGTCATTCTCTGCTTCGCGGTACACGGCAGCATTGAAACGGACTGATCGTGACCGTTAATCGCACGATCCAACGGCTGTCAGATGCTCGTAAATTGGGCCCAGGTGGGACCGAGATTTAAGGCCGATGGATGAGCCAAAGTATTCAGATCTGACGGTTCAGAGAATGGATGCACGTGGACATGACCGCACACGATCCAAAGCGGCCTGAGACTCCCCTGCCTCGCCTGCAGCCTTGTCGGCGTGTGCAACACGTGCCAATCAGATTTAGACATGTGGACTGCACGCTGAGATTCCGCTGACGCACCGGATGACGCGTTGACATGCTGAGATTAATTTGTCAGTTGATCCAGCGGTCCTTGTTACGCCACGTGTCCCTGCTATATGAATCCGAATATTTTAAGGATCTTTTTATGCATTTGATATCCGATTTTATCCGTTTTGGTGTCGTTTTGCTCCGTTTTTCCTCCAGATTTCAAATATAAAAATCACAAACACACTAATATTAATTATTTTACAAACATAATATTTACAAAAATATTTAAAATATTTATTTTACAATAAAACACACAAAAATAGATAAAAACTCCTAAAATTTCCAGTCTCTTACGGTTTAGCACAGATATAATTTTTATGACTTGGAAATATTTTTAAAAATTACTAAAAATATAACAAGACATATTTATAAACTTAAAACACACTATCAAACACACTAAAACTCGTAATAAAATAACCGCACTACTTTTATAGTTTTGACTATTTACAGACTAGACACTTATTTAACACACCAGAATGACTCTAAAAATTACTAAAAACATTAAAACACACTAAAAATGCATTTTTAAACATATTTTCATACCAAGACACAAAAATACTTATTAACACAAAATGCTATTAATTAGAGGATTTAATGAGAAATAAAAGCGTAAATAAATGATTTAAGCCTTAGAAAATGTACGCTTTTACAGTCTCATCACACCCCCCAACCAGCTTATTGCTAGTCTCTAGCAACTAAAGCGATAAAACTTAAAACAGATAAAAGATTTTTTTTTTTTTACTTGCGATTCCTCACTGATTTTCCTTAGGGTTTATCTTATATTCATGCCTCAAAGTAAAGATGTAAACACTAATTAAGTTATGATACATTTCTAGAGTTTGTCAATTATTTAAAATGAATTTTCCTCTCTGTGAGTGTGAATTTCTATTACCAATCAATGCATATTAACTAGAAAAATTTATATTAATATATCTTAATTCATTTAAATAAATTCTTATAAATTTGTTTTTCATCCCTCTCTCCATTAATGTAGAATAACACCTTGTTAAAGACCTTTTAGGACTTTAATCGGATTGTAATGTAAGGCTTGGGTTAAAAGTATGATAGAAGATATATTTGAGGCTCAGTTCACCCATAAGATACTTACAAAAATCCCAAACCTGTAAAATGTACAATCCAATTCCCAAAGTTTACAATCCCAAACTCGAAATGAAATTTCCTTTGTCAACCACTTTTTATTTAACTTTCTTCTTCTTCTTTTTTTTATTTTTTATTTTTTTGTTTTTTGTTTTTTTTTGTGTTTTTTTAATATAAAATAACTGAAGAGTTACAATAAACATACATATTTTACAGAGGTAGCAGATATTCCTAACTCATCATAACCTCATAAATCCGATTTCACTTGAAAGAACAGATGCCTTATGAGTGAAAGGTATAAGAAAAGGATTATGAATTTATTAAAAAGGCTAGGCTAAATATATGGGTAACAAAAAAATAGAACATTAAGCACAACGAGGTAACTAGGGATATAGAATGTAAACAGGTTAGCTTCAAAGGCTCAAACGATCCAAAGATGGCCTAAATTATCTCTATAACTTAGTGTTATCTCGGATTTCGTCTCAAGAGGGATTTAAACAAGTTATAAGATTTTATAACAATAAACCAAATTCTACTAACATAAACAGTCTCTAAATTAATATAACAAATCATAATGCAAGATTAAGTGTTCAAACTTTGGGAAAATTTCATCCTAAACATATGGCAAACTAAAGAAACTAACATAAACTTAAGTAGTATTTAAAATTTACCTCAAGTCATGGAAGTGATATAATCTTGATATCGTCATTGGACAAGAGGCAAATCACCAAAATATTTTTAGATTTTAAAATTTTTTTTTGAGTTTTTTTAATTAATAAATGCAATGCAAACACAGTTTTTTTTACAATCATGTAGAAACACGTTTCAAGAATGCTAGTCACTCCATTACTCAGCTATTTTTACCAAGGTGAAGATGCATTTCAAGAATAATAAATACTCCTTACCTCAGCCATCTTCAAACTTTTATGCTACAAAAGAAAGATGCAGAGATGAGAATTTTACAAACACAAAGGACTTCATTTTCGGACTATTATCGAGACGCGTTTTAGGACAAAACCTTCACTTAGCCATCTCGACCTATGAACACATGAATCTTAAAGTCTTACAAACATCACACTTTTTTTTTTGCTTGGTTTTTAAAACTAGTCCCAGATTCAATCACAAAAGGAAAAAAATTAACACAACCTTCTCCCCCCAACCTAAATTGAACACTGTTCCCAATGTTTAACAAGATTAAGTAAGGAGACTAACAACATATACTCACAAGGGTGGTTATTCAAAGACAAACGCATAAACAAAGACAAAAACAATAATGCTGTAAGTAAAACTAAAAGAGGTAGAGTTTAGAGAGAAAGATCTCAATCTCGTTTGCGTTTTTCGCAAAACTTTGATGTTGCAGTGTCTGTTTCAGGATCAATGACGTGCATTTTTTCGAGCAATTCCTCTACAGTAGTGGCAGAGATAAAAATATTTCTTCCTGACTCCTCAAGAAACTTTTGTTCCATAGCATGATCTAAAAAACTAAGCAGAGTGTCAAAGTAACCATTTATATTTAACAAACCAATAGGTTTAGAGTGTAGTCCTAACAATTTCCAACTAGCAATGGCAAAGGAGTTCTTCTAGAGTTCCTAAACCTCCAGGTAACGCAATGAAAGCATCAGAAGCAAACTCCATGTCTCTTATTCGCTCAGGCATACCTGCAACTATTTTTTCAACGCCAATAGTAGGACCACATAAACGACTTTGAGCAAGGACACCTGGAATAATACCTAAAGCTCCAGTACCTCCAGAACGTCTTCTAGCAGAGACAGTGCCCATTAAACCTAGACTACCTCCTCCATAGACAAGGTTTATCTTTTTCGTAGCCAAGACATAGCCTAGATGAAATGTAGTTTCTATGTAATCAATGCCTTTTCCTGATTTAGAACCACAAAACACACAGATATTGTTGAACTTTAAAGATGACTGGGACGAGGAATCCATGATAATTGACTAAGACTAAGACTCTTTTTTTTTTTTACTGACTCTATTTTACAAATTCGCTCTGAGAAAAACTTAAGAACTAAAAGGATTTTATAAACACCTAAAGAGAACGTTGGGTAAAATTAAATTTAGACAGCTGTGATGACAGACAAGGACTAATAAATGTGACACCCTGCAGACAACTTGCACCTGACAACACTATTAACCTTTTGACAAACTAGACTTTACTGTACAACTTTGACAAATGGGACTAAATTTTAAAATTCGAAGCAAAGCTTGTCTTACACGACACACAAGGTACCTACTGAAGAAAATTATGCATCTGACAAAAGAAGAAAAGTCAAGATATTATTATTATAAGATAAACAGTACTATCACAATTATTAAACAACAACTGTATAAATCACAAAAATAAAAATCTTTTTGTTGATGAAATTTTATTCGAGAATGAGTTGAAGAAAACTTTTGTTCATCAAAACGCGTTTCCAGAAATTCTGTTACTCAGCCGTTTTGATGATTTTTTTCATTAAAACCATGATCATACCTCGAATAAATTTTCAAAATTTTTTTTTTTAGGACAAACATCCAAAGAAATAAAGAAAAATACCTTACAGACCTTATTCTGAAGTAGAAGGATCTTGAGTCTGTTTTCCATCTAACATTCTCGCAAACTAAACAGTTGGGTCTTTTAGCGTCAGATTCCCAAGACGTTCTTTTTCTTCATGAAATTGAGGCCAGAGTTGTTTCATAGCCCCCCAAACATATCCACTTGGATGGGACTCAAGAGAAACTCGGAGATCTTTTAAGTTTTCATTCCTAAGACCATTTTTACAGAACTGAATTTTATCTTCTCTATTTCTAGATACAAAACCAGGTGAGGGACATTTTCCAGAACAAGTTTGACGAGAACATTTATGACATTTTGACTCCATACGACGAGCTCTTCTTTTTCTAACACATAGACTTATACCCATACCAGGCAAACCTACATTATTTACATCACTTGTACGAGCAAGACCTTCTATGTACATCTTAATATCAGTAGGAAGCTTCAAACGTGAAAGTACCCAAAGACGAGTGACTCTAGTTTTATACTTCTTTCTGATATCTCTTTGAGAAAGTGAAGGGAAATATTTCTTTAAGTGCTCATATTTCGGATCCATGATTGAGGAATTGGGATTCTTGAGAGTGAATTGAAAGCTTTAAGAGAGAGTTCGAGAGAGGATTATGAAGATTTTTGTGGCAGCAAAAGAAGAGGAGATTGAAGATTTTTTGGACAAAGTGTTTGAAAGATTGAAGAACTTTGAAAGAGTTTTGAAGAATTTCTTAGAATTTTAGTGAAAAGACAGAGAGAATTCGAGAGAGAGAACAAGAAATTTAGAGAGAGAAAAAACAAGGATTTATGAGCTTGGATGCACAGTAACAGATTTTATAGACAAGGGGTTGACTTCTGTTCAGACACGGGGAAGACTATTCAGACGCATGCGAGAGTAATGGGCTGAAAAATGGGCCAAAGAAAGGTAACCTAACATATTACTCAGAAATGAAAATATTTTTGTTTTTTTGTTTTTATTATTTTTATTATTTTTTTTAATAAAAATCTAAAATTCAGAAAATTTCATTAAAAATTATTTCATTAAAATGCGTTTCTAGAGGCCGTTGATACAAAAATACCAACTAATCGTGCTGATTATAACCTCCATAATTTCTGTCATTTTAATGAATTTTTGAAATTATTTTTCTGATTTTTAGGAAAAAAACAAAGAAAATAAAAATACAACAAACAAATACAAAAACATAAAGACAATACAAACATTAATCTTTAACTATGATTTCAGTTTCTGGTTCGGCGTTAGAATCGTCAATGTTGATGACTGTTGGAAGAGCTGCTCTAAACCTTCCCAAAAGATAGCACTCTCAAAAAGTTAAGTTGCCGGCAGCTGCAAAGAATCTTTGTTGAAATTCTTGTTCATCCATGAGATCATACATGAGGTCATCCATAGTGTCACCCATACCACATCCTCAGGTTCTTCTCCAAAAACTTCATTTTCACATTCAGCTTCAAAATTTGAATTTTTAGCTTCAGGAGATTGGTCAAAAACATTCACAGGATGGTTATCAGCTTTGGGTGGAACATTCGAATCAAAAGAATTAGCCAAATCAGCCAAGGGATCAACAAACGTTCCAGAATTATTGCTCTCAACAAAGTTCACTTCACATTTTCCAGAGGGTGATTGTGCCATGTTAAAAACATTGAACTCTGAGGTCATATTTTCAAAAGACAATTTTAGTATTCCATTTCTACAATTAATCAAAGCATTAGAAGTTGCAAGAAATGGATGACCTAAAATGACAGGAATTTAAACATTTGAATTTGTGACAGGTTGTGTATCCAAAACAATGAAATCCACTAGGTAGTAAAATTTATCAATTTCGACTAACACATCCTCGACAACACCTCTTGGAATTTTTACAGATCGATCAGCTAGTTGAAGTGTGACAGAAGTTGGCTTTAGTTCACCTAGACCTAATTGCTGATAAACAGAATAAGGTAAGAGGTTGACACTAGCACCAAGGTCTAACAAAGCATGTTCAATTTGAGTATTTTCGATGATGCAAGAAATTGTGGGACAACTAGGATCTTTGTATTTCAGTGATGAATCATGTTGAATGATGGAACTAACATTCTCAGCTAAAAATGTAGTTTTAGTCACATTATGCTTTCTTTTAATCGTACAACAATCTTTCAAAAATTTAGCATAAGATGAGACTTGTTTGATTGCATCTAAAAATGAAATGTTAATTTTGACTTGTTTGAACAGTTCAAAAATTTCAGCGTTTTTGTCAAACTTCTCTTTTGAAAGCAAAGCTTGAGGAAATGGAATCTTTGGAACAAGTTTCTCTCTTGAAACACTCTTTTCTCTTTCAGAATTTTCCTTATCACTATTAATTTGATCATCACTTTTCAAAGTTGAATTAACTTTCTGATCTTTTAAAAGATTAGTTTTATCAACAGTTTTTCCACTTCGAAGAGTTGTAACAAAATTAACAGTTTCTTGTTGTGCTTGTGAACTAGAAGAGGCAATTTCATTTACAGATGGATAATGTACAGGTTGAGTAGGAAATTTGCCTTTTTCTTGAATGCGAAGGGAAGAAGTGAGTTTGGAAATGGATTCTTTAATTTCATGAATGTCTTGAGAAGTGCGAGTGTTATGAACTTCCTGTTTTTGAATGAATGATTTTTGAGCCTGAATGAAAGTTTGCAAAGTGTCTTTAAGAGTTTTGACTCGAGATTGGAGATTTTCAGAAAAACTTTGTGGAGGCCTTTGAAAATTTTGAGAATTCGATGGAAATGGTGGACGGTCTTGAGAGTTTGATGGTGGAAATGGTGGTGGTGGTGGTTGATATTGCTGTTGTGGTTGATCATTTCTCCAACTGAATTGGGATGGTTTTTCTATTGTGAATTGTATGTGTCAGAATGTGGGGATGAAAATGGCTTTCTAGGTGGGTCTAATTGATTTGTGTAATTCACCTGTTCATGGGACTTTTCCTTAAAAATTGGGCATTCATAAGTTGAGTGTCCTAGAGTTTGGCAAACACTACACAAAATTTTAATTTTGGGTTCTTGGACATTCCTTCGTTCCATGGCTTCAATTTTTTTAGTCAAACATGCAATTCTAACACTTAGATGATTTTCTTGACTAAGTTGATGGACACTTCTTTGAGCATTAGCAAGATTAGATTTTATTGAGCCTTCAGAATTACTATGTTGCCAGTATTGAGAGTTATCAGCCAAATTATCAAGGAAATCTAACACTCCATCAGGTTCTTTATCAAGGAATTCTCCATTACACATTGTTTCAACAAATTGACGGGTTTTCGGAGTTAAACCTTTATAAAAAAAAACTAATGTAACGCCATTTTTCAAAACCATGATGTGGGCAAGAATTCAACAAATCTTTAAATTGTTCCCAGCATTGGAAATAAACTTCTTTTGCATTTTGGGAAAAAATTTGAATTTGTTTTTTCAAAGCATTAGTCTTATGTGTTGGAAAGAATTTTTTCAAAAACTCAGTTTGCATTTCTTACCATGTACCTATTGACCTAGGTTTTAAAGAAGTAAGCCAAGTTTTAGCTTTGTCTTTTAAAGAAAAAGGAAAAAGCTTAAGCTTAACAATTTCATTTGAAACTTCTTGGTCAGTGAAGGTAGCACAAACATCTTCAAACTCTCTAAGGTGCAGATATGGATTTTCAAATTCTAAGCCATGAAAATTGGGAAGCAAGTTGATCATTCCAGGTTTAAACCTAAAGTGATGAGCATTGAGAGGAAAAACCAAACATGATGGAGTGGATTCACGGTGTGGTTGCAAATAATCTCTCATTAAGCGAATAACAGGATTGATGATTTGTTGATTATCAATATTTTTATTATGAACACTTTCATCATCAACCATTTTTGGTGAATTTGAAGATAAAACAGAGACGAAATGTGATTCTAAACTTTTCCTAACTAACCTACGACTATTAGATTCACGAAACCAAACTGGCATACAAATTATTTTAATACTTACAAAATTTTATAGACAAATACTAAGCTTTTCTCTACTCAGGGAGAGTAGAGTAATGAATGAAAAGTATCTGCCTTATTGATTTTGTGAAGTTTGCGAACTATATTTTTCAAGAATGTCCCCAGGAAAGATTGGTGGTGCTAAGGCTCCTTAAGAACCAATCTCCTTGACAGAACAACGTTTTAGGAATGACTGGTGTTGGGAGAATCTCCAAAAGTGAACCGGTTATGGGGAAGAATTCCGAACCAGTCCCAGTCCCCAAACAAAACTTTCTCAAAAAATACTTTTCACAAAAACACAATTTGTTTATTAAGTATTATGGAAAATCTAATCTAAAATTTTATGAAGTTTTATTTCTAAGGCACAAACCTAAAACTAGCAAAATAAATATTTTACAGAAGAAATGAGAGAAAATTTTTTTTTATTATTTTTGATTTTTTTTATTTTTTATTTTTTTATTTTTGAATATTAAAATAGTGACGTGAAGAGTAACTACTACAAATAGTAACTTACAGAAAATGCATGCAGATTCCTACGTGAACAGTACTTAATGCCTGCAAAACAGAAGATATTAATAAAAGAAAAGAAGAGTTAGTAACATATAAAAGAAAAATAAAAAGAAAAGGAAAATATATTACACAATATTATACTGCATTAAAAGCAATACCTTCCCCGGCAACGACGCCAAAAACTTGGTCTCGCGTCTATTTATGCATTCTACACTAACCTCAAGTATAAAGTTATCTCAAGTAATATTTTCTCGATGAATGCGAGGTCGAACCCACAAGGAATGATTTATTCAGTTCCAGTACTTGTGTTATATTAACTTTTTCTTTTTATTTAAGCTGAAAAATTTGAGGATTAATATTTATTATTCACAGAATGTATTTACAATATTTACACATTTTTTTACAACATTTTCATCTTTAAATTTTGATAATTTGGAACTTTAATAACAAGACATGCAAATAGTAACTTAAGCAGAGTAACAACAATAATAACGACAATTTAAAAAAGTAAAACAACAATAATAACAGGACTGAGGTTCAAAGGTTCTATTCTGACAATTATCTTCAATATATTTTAGTTTCTCTTTTTATTTATTAGTTGATTTAAGTATACACTATGCCATCCTATGTCGACAATAAATCAAGATTTACAAAGCATTTACTGTGCCATTTCATGTCTATAATGTAGCAAAAACATAGCTTAATAAATAAGCAGCATTTCAACATAACTTAACTAAAATAACAACCAAGATAGCAAGTTAAGCATTTACCGAGCCATTCTCTGTCTACGAGTAATCAAGGTCCTCCCAAGCATTATCCATGCCAGTCTATGTCATCGATAAATCAAAACCGTAATTTTGGCAGAGTTCCAACTAAGAAAATATTGAAATTCTAAGTTTTCTAAGGAAATATTTTAGCCTTACAACAGCTTAGAAAACTAAGAAAAACCAAAAAATATTTAAGATAATTTTGCCAGAATTTTCCTCTCTCCCCTCAGCTAAAAAGAAATTTAAAAAGACATAATTAATAAAGTACTACTGATATTATCGAGCATAATTTTTACAACATAAACTATAAAATATTTTACAAGAAACTAGACTAAAAACTAAAATAAAACTAGACTATAATTATTACAACAGCATTCTTATGCTGCAAGAGGGGCTTTTTAACTGAAGCAAATGCCTCGGTTTTTATAAGGGATTGAATTTGCTAACGGCCATTTGAAATTAATGCTTTTTCCTGTTGAAAGTTGACCGATTCGAATTTTTTTCTTCCTTCTCTTCTTCGCGCTGGGCCTCTCATGAGTATGCAAGAATTCATTTGTGATTCTCTGTTTCACGGTACACGGCAGCACTGAAACGGACTGATCGTGACCGTTAATCGCACGATCCAACGGCTGTCAGATGCTCGCAAATTGGGCCCAGGTGGGACCGAGATTTAAGGCCGATGGATGAGCCAAAGTATTCAGATCTGACGGTTTAGAGAACGGATGAACGTGGACACGACCGCACACGATCCAAAGCGGCCTGAGACTGCCCTGCCTCGCCTGCAGCCTTGTCGGCGCGTGTAACGCACGTGCCAATCAGATTTAGACACGTGGACTGCACGCTAAGATTCCGCTGATGCACCGGATGACGCGTTGACACGCGTCTCTTCCTCGGACGGCTGGGATTAATTTTTTCAGTTGATGCGACGGTCCTTGTTACGCCACATGTCCTTGCTATATGAATCTGAATATTTTAAGGATCTTTTTATGCATTTGATGTCCGATTTTATCCGTTTTGGTGTCGTTTTGCTACGTTTTTCCTCTAGATTTCAAATCTAAAAATCAAAAATACACTAATATTAATTATTTTACAAACATAATATTTACAAAAATATTTAAAATATTTATTTTACAATAAAACACACAAAAATAGATAAAAACTCCTAAAATTTTCAGTCTCTTACGATTTAGCACAGATATAATTTTTATTACTTGGAAATATTTTTAAAAATTACTAAAAATATAACAAGATATATTTATAAACTTAGAACACACTATCAAATACACTAAAACTCAAAATAAAATAACCGCACTACTTTTACGGTTTTGACTATTTACAGACTAGACACTTATTTAACACATCAGAATGACTCTAAAAGTTACTAAAAACATAAAAACACACTAAAAACGTATTTTTAAACATATTTTCACTCCAAGATACAAAAATATTTATTAACACAAAATGCTATTAATTAGAGGATTTAATGAGAAATAAAAGCGTAAATAAATGATTTAAGCCTTAGAAAATGCACACTTTTACAGTCTCATCAAAAACCCATTTAAAAACATGTTTGGTTAAGTCTTTGATCAAAAACAAAAACATTTCTCAAATTGATCCAAATTTGTATGAAAAATGAAATAAATTATAATCGTTTTCATTTTTTTCTTCTTTTTTCTTCACAAAACTAGAACCCAACAACCCCTCATCTCCCCAACTCTTCCTCCTTCTCCGTCCAACCGGTCCTCTACAAGTGCCGCCCACCCTTTGTCGGGGACCTCAACGGCCCACTCAGCACCAGGGCAACGGGAATCTCGCGACAAGATGCTCGCCATGGGATGGAATTCTACAAATGGGAATCTTCGCGACCCTCACCAACGACCCACCCACCCGTCCTCCCTGACGACCTAGAGACCCACCCTCACTGGCGACCGTAAAGACCTAGATTGCATGTCGACGTGGCGAACCTAGTCTCGGAATCAACAAAGCCTCACGACGGTGATGGAGATTCAAAGTCGACAAAGCTTCACGACTTGAGCCACCCTTGTCAAAGTCCCAATCTATCCCTTGCCATCCTCACGCCGCCCTACCCCAATGACCCTAAGGCTGAAGCCCTTCCTCCCAACGACCCTCACAGCCCCACCCTAGGCCTCTCCTCCATCGACCCTCACCCCCCCAACGACTTGAAGATCCCCTCAACCCAACAATCCTAGCAACCCACCGAAACTAACTACTCCAAGGTTGAAAGCCCCCTCCTCCAGTGATTCGGGGAAGATTGCAGGCCCCTCTTCAAAGTTCAAGCAAATTTTTTCTTTGTTTTTTCTTGATAAATTTTTTTAGCAATTGTTTGGTTATATATATATTTGTAAGGTATTCTCAAATAATATTGATCTGAGTTTATTAGTATGAGTAATTATTGGTCATATGTACAATTAATAGTATGTTAATTGATTATTAAAATAATATTAATAAAATTTTGGATCTATTCAATAACTATGATCCCACTTTATGTTTTAATATATGTTTACAAAAACACTTACACCAATTTTCAAAGGCACTTACACCAAACACATATTCACTTTTTCCATCTATTTTTAAAAAAGACAAAAAATATCAACCAAACATAATTTCATAAACAGTCCCAGCATATTTTTCAAAATATTCTCATTTTTAACTTTTTCTAAAAACCAAAAACAAAATAAAAACTCTACCAAACGGCACCATAGATTTTTAGAAAGCATCTCTCAAATAGACTTTAAAACTTATATCAAATTATAAAAGAGACTTTAAAATTTGTATTAAAGTATTAATACTACATTACAAGCTTAAATATAACATTTTTATAACTTTTTTAAGAAAATTGAAACCTTGTTTAATCCATTAAAACTCTTTTAAAAATATGATTTCAAACAGTTACTGAAAAGCTATAGCTTTTGGGCCCGCAATATACTTTTATGCTAGGTCTATTATTTTATCAATAACAACGTTAAATAGAATTGCTCAAATAAAAAAAATGCATTAAAATTAGTTAAAGCAAAGTATTAGAAGCGAAAAAAAATACATCTATTTGGCATTAAAAAAAGGAAAAAAATAAACAGTGTAAAAAACAAATGGAAGATTACATATACAAATATATATTTTAGACATATTTAGAATACTATTGTGGTTAAAAATATCAAATACTTTAATGAAAATATAGTACAGTTTAATTACCAAACAAAAAAGTGCATTTGCAATTAGTTTTAAAAAGTGCTAACGAAAAAATACATATATTTGACACCAAAAAAATAGAAAAAAGTGAATTGTATGAAAAACAAGTAGAAGATTATATATAAATATATATTTTAGGCCTATTTTATATTATAATAAATATGGGCGTCAAAAAAATAAAAAGTGCATTTAATTGTCAAAAAATTGTCAACTTAAAAAATGCAAAAAAATAAATTAAGGGGTAAAAATAAAAGTTTTTGAAGTTTATGGGTAAGACGATATAATTACTAAAGTTCGAGGGGCAAAAATAAACTTCATAGACAGAATTTCACAAAAGAGGATTTTTGCTAACGTTTTAAAGTTAGAGGGGCATGTATGCCAATTTGCAAAGCTTGGGGAACAAGATGACAGACTGACCAAAAGTTCAAGGGGTAAAAATAAAATTTATCCTTGAAAGTATCTATGATGACAATTATGAATAGGGTGTTGGAAAATGTGGTTAAAACTAAAATTTTTGAACTGAAAACTATAGCATGTGAGAGTTTTACACCATAACAACTAAAAGTTTTAATCAAAACTGATTTTGACAAACACCCTTCAATTTTTATTTTTTTCCAAAAAAATTCGTTTAATAGCTGTTGAGTCGAAGGAAGTGATTACGTCAATACAATTTACGAATAAAATATAAACTTTACAAATGATATAAACGTAAAAAAAAAAAAAAAGAAGTAAGTGCAAGGGATGAAAAACTTGCATTTCGCATGATTAACTTGGAAGCATTATGATGACAATATTATTAAGTTGAGTAAATTATTCGACAAGTCTCTGAACTATTTAAAAGGTAATCGTTGATCTCGTTCTTTTTTTTTTAGCTCAGCAAACCCTAAACTTAGAAAAAATGATGCAAAAAGACTAAGATACTTGCGACTGTTACTTTTTTCGCTTTTTTCAACGTGACTATCACATGACTATCATTTACTAAGAAAAGAATGAAATACCCCTACTTAAATTAACTACTATTTAAGAAACAAATAACAAAAATTGAAAAAAAAAACTAAAAAAAAATCACGCATCTTCGTCCTCAGCTTTGGAACTATCTTGCTTTTAACTCCATCTTTTAAGCTTGAATCAAATCAAAACTCAAAAAACTTAAGTCCTTACAAAATTGAAGCAAACATCAAATTTCCAATTTAACCTTAAAAAAAGTAGGTTTCACGTGAGCTGAAAAAAAAAATTCAAGACTCTTGCAATTTGCATCAAGTTGCGAATCATACAAACTGCCCAATCATTCAATATAGTTAACTTTCAAAACCCAGAAAGCAAATTAAACAAATCAAAACCCAGAATCTCATGAGGAAAAACAAGCAACCTTTAGTAAACAAAGTACCAAATCAAACAAGAACCATTTAAAGCCAGATCAAACAAACAAAATGAGTAAACAAATTTCAATAAACAAGAAGCAATAGCCTTCAATAAATAAATTTTAAACCTAGATCAAATCCAATTCCTTTAATTCCTAAATAACAAAATTTCTTCCAAAATTCAATGATTGACAAAGATCTTTAGCTGGGTGGCGATGGATGCTAGGATTGGACGTGGTACCCATTTCACATAAATTATAAAAAATATCTTAGATAAAAAACCCAAATTTTATTCTCCTTTCTTCACCTATGATTCAACTTCTCAGATTTAGAAAAATTAAAAAAAAAAAATCCACCACACAAACAAGAGAGAGAAATTCATACTCAACATTAGGGTAGAGAGGAAAAGATTACGCTCTGCGAAATTGATGATGCATCACGACTCGTGGGAATGGATCAAGTTGTGATAGAACATAATTTGGTATTATTTCCTTATCATTCTTTCGTATGTTTTATTTGTTAGTTCTTCGTTTTATTGTGTTTTTATTGTATTTTTATGTTTTATAGGTAATTATAATTGCAATAAATATTTTGGAGTCAAAACTTCTATTTTGGATGCATTTCTAGGTCAAGAGTTGAAGTCCGGTCGAAATTGGAAGAATTAGCGGCCTACAACCCCTTGCAGCCCAGCCATGCATGCTGCAACACCACGAATTTGGAAAACGAGTGCACAACGGATTTTAAAATTTTTAGTTAAAACATTTTTCTAAAACAAGTTAGATATATTATGTATATAAATTAATAAAAGATCTTTCATACCTCCAAATAGATTGAAAACTATAGGAATTGTAACGAGAGAAATCTACCAGAAGAGCCACAACCAACTGGTCTTCCTTGCTATTCTCTTTCCACGATCAGAATATGGGTGGTCGCATTTCGTTCAATTTTTTTATTTAGGTAATCTCTCCTTCTAACCACTTGAGAAAACCAAACACTAAGGTTCGGGATGTTGAACAATAGCTCTACAGTAGTTTCAGAGTCTTTCTAGCAAAATACTCTTCTCTAAGTCTCTCAAGTGATCTAAGAAACAACAGAAAATTGTTCTCTGTATATAAAGGTTGGATTAGGGCTAGTCCTTATCAGATTTGGCCTCAAAATTCTAATCACTCAAAATCTGAGCTAAAAACACGTGAAACGCGTTCTGTTGAAAAAATAGGCACAATCAACTGCACCCTATGTATGGTGATCGATCACATCATTGAGGTTCAACTAGTAGACGCGTTTTCTAATGTCTCAAACTTGATTCATCCATTTTAAACCAATTGGATAAATCCTATCTTATTTGGCCCGGGTATCCTTTATAGAGCCTTAGTTTTAATTCAAACAACCCAATAGAGAAGATATCTGATTAAAACAGTCATATATAGATAATATCATACAAATAAAATATATTTCAAATAATTCAACATGTTTGTTTATTTTGAATTAATTTAACCAATAAACCAACATGAGTTATTAAATCCAATCTATCAAATTTTAGCAAATCTAATAAACAACATAAGTTATTAATTTGTAGGAAAAACGTGTTGTATCATTCTAGAAAATATTATGAGCTAGTAGAAGGGGACCTGATGGACATATATAGATCAAGTTTCTATAATTATAAAAAAACATATCCCCAACACGTATATTTTATAATTGTCAACTCTAAAGCTATTCTACTAAAAACTTTGAGCTACACTCTTAAACTATATATAAAATTATGAAACACTAATAAGTATATTGTCCATGATATATCATAATGTGTAATATCCCTATAAGATATTTATAATCGGCTTAAGGATAAATTTTTGTTTTACCTTCCTGATTATTTTTAACTTATTTTCTATTATCTCACTATTGGAATACTTACTATTCATTACCAATAACAAATAGTATACCATTTGGTTAGCATATATATCAAATGGTACAGGATAATGCATATAAGATAATATCATTAGCTCTAGAAAAGAGCTATGGATTCCATATCTATGAATGACGAGTCTACGTTAATTAAAAGTCATGTCTCCAATGTACTGGCATACGTACCTTCATATAATTCAGGATGTCACCCTTTGGTATATCAAAAGACAAAAGTCAAGAATCTAGATTCATTGATTCATTTTAGGATTAATACATAACACATATAATTGTCTAAAATTAATTTATGTATACAAATAGAATAATTAACTAAATCAATTCATCTTTAGTTTGGATCCAATATATTGTCACCTATAACAATATACCAATGTTTCTACTTGTGGAGTCTAACTTTGATGGCCAAGAAAAGTTATCTCATGTTAGAGATGTAGACAACATAATAATCTTAATATGAATAAAGCGTCCAACTTTATTCCCTCGATTGCAAACCATATCATTTAGAGTATCATCTTTAAGATTCATGTATTTCTTATAATTTATCCATCATGTGCATGACCTTAAAGGTTTACATTAATAATCTCAGACTTTTGTTTGTTTATCGTACATTCAACATAAATGAACATAAAGAGGAAAACATTTAATATATGAAAATAAATAATAAATTATTTATTGATTAAATGTCTTCAAAAAACTATTACATTATTTGAGCCTTAGGGTACTTAGTCTAACAACAAATAGGCGCTGCAACCTGCAAACGTGTCTCCAAACCTAAGAACCAGCAACACACTTTTTAAAAAATAGTACGTAGCGGAATTTTAAAAATTTTTTATAACAAAGTATTTTCTAAAACACAAGTTTGACATGCTATATGCATAAATTAACCAAATCTTACTAACCTTATTTGCTGAAAAGCTCCCATAATCGACGAAGAGAAAGGACGTGGTAGAAGAACCTCAACCAACTAGCCTTCTTTGTTATTCTTTATCCATGACCGGTGTGTTTGTGGGCACACTTATACAGCTCTTCTACTAGGCGACTCTCCTTCCAATCAATTGAGAAAACTCAAAGACATAGTTCGTGATTTGTGAACAATAGCTCACAGAGAGTTTTAGAGTCTCACCAACAGAGTCTTACTCTTAATCTCTCAATTGATCTAAACAACTTATGAGTATCACTCCTTATTTATAGAGGTTGAGCCCAAGGGTTAATCCTTATTAAATAAGGCCTCAAAAATTTGAATCAGGGTCAATATTTGATAAAATTCGCATGAAAACGGGTGATTTATTTACCACTCTGTCGGTAGGCCGAACTGGCAAATCAGTTTGCCAAACTTACTCCATCGGCAAGCCAAACTTAAAGATCGGCCTACCGATCTCACGGTTTTTTATCCCTACAAATCTTTATTTCTCACACGAGATTCTTGAGATAAAGCCTCAGTTTTAATTTAAATAACCCAATAGAGAAGTTATCTGATTAAAACATTCATATCTAGATAATTTCTAGGAAAATAAATATTCCTGATAATTCAATAAGTTTTTCTTGAATTAATTTATTCAAAATTAATCCAACTATTAAACAGACATGAATTATCTAATCCTGATAATTCAACAAGTTTATCTTGAATTAATTTTCATAAAATTAATTCAACTGATAAACAGACATGAGTTATTTTATCCTACCAAATTTTTAGCCAATCTGATAATTTGACACAAGTCACCAATTATTTGAAAAACACGTCGTATTGTTACAGGATTTTTATGAGCTAGCAAAGTAGACATGATGGACCTATATAGTTTAAGTTCTCGATGATTATGAAACCCAATATCCTTGATATACATTTCATAATTATCAACTCTAATGTTACTCGACTAAAAGCTTATAGCTACACTCACAAAATATATAAAATTACGAAGCCTGTATAGCTAAGTCTCCATGACATATCATAATGTATAGTATCCCCATAAAATTATCCATAATCAGCTTAAGGATAAATTCTGTCTTACCTTTTCGATTATTTTTATCTTACATTCCATTATCTCACCATCAAAAAACTTATCATCCAAAAACAGTATACCATTCGGTTACACCTATGTATCCAAATGATTATGCACTCCAGTTTTCCAATTACAGGATAACGCATATAAAAGGATATCATGACTCCTAAAGAGGAGCTATGGATTCCATATCTATGAATAATAGATCTACGCTATCAAGAGTCATACCTTCAACGTACCAACATGCGTACCAACATAAAATGTGGATATTACCCTTTGGTATATCAAAAGACATAAGTCAAGACAACGTGCCCACTATTCATCTCAAGATTCAAATACAATACAAATGATTATTTAAAGTGAATCGATTTGCCGAGATAGAATTATTAATATAAATCACTTCACTTTATGTCCTGATCCAATGCATCATCACCCATGACAATGCACCAATGTTTCTATTTGTGGGGTCCTCCTCTGATGGCCAAGACAAACCATCTCTCGTTAGGGATATAGGCAACATAACAATCTTTGCATGAATAAAGTGCCCAACTTTATTCCCTCAATTGCATATCTTATGATTTAGACCATCACCTTAAGAATCGTGTCTTCGCATAATCTATCTATCATATGCCCAATTCTTGAAGGTTTAGACCGATAGTCTCAAACTTTTGTTTGCTTATCATATATTCAACAAATATGAATATAAAGAGGACAAGATTTGGTATATGAATAATAAATAAATTCTTTATTGATAAAAATATCTCTGAAAATATATTACATTTTTACTCCTTAGAGCATACATGTCTAACACACACAGGCTGCAACGGATGTTTTGTTTGTTATAGCATCCGTCTTGCCTTTGTCCCGTAGGCTACAACAAATGCTTCCAAACAGATCCTTGGACTACATCTACTACAACTCCAAAACCAGCAAAGATCGCGTTTTTCACGCGTTTTAGGTCCAAAAAGCCTCATTGTACTGTTTATTTAACCTAGGTCTATAAATACCCCATTATAGCATATAAGAGGGGGGTTCTTTGGTAGATTTTAGCTTCCAAAATTGAGAGGAAACCCAACAAGAGGAGGAGGAGAAGGCCATGGGAGAGAGCTTCGATGGCAGCGGCTTTCCAACAACAAATCTGTTTTTTCTCTCACTCTTTCTCTATTTTCCTTTATAGTTATCTTAATTTAGCTTTTATTTTGGTTATGGGTGAGTTTTAAACTCTAAACTTGATTATGTAGAAAATTTTATGAATAATTTCTAGATCTCTACTTGAAATTGTTTGTGTTTCACCATAATTTCATGTTTATGATTATTTTCTTGTTATATTTTAGTGTACAACCAGATATGACTTGGGAATTGCCTAATGCTAAGTTGGAATGCTTGATCCATAATTGTCCTATAATTTTAGCCATTAGTAGCAAATTATAACACATTACTATAGCAAGGCTTTTGTGTGATTGTGATGTGGAATACAACATAGGTTAAATAACCTATCTTTAAAATAACCTATCTTTCTCAGCATAATGCCTCCATTAGATTGAACTTAGCAAGCTTTCTTCTAAGTTGCTTGATGGAAAAGGATTTAATAGAGCACTTGTCATATTAAATCTATACTGTAAGGAAGGATTAGGGTAGTATAACTTCTCACTATCTACATTTGTTAGTTTCAATGGAATTTGGAAATAAACTCTATAATTATTTGCTTAATTAATTTTAGTGGTGGGGAAGGATCCTGTAATCAGTCTTAATTATAATTGTTTTATAGTATTTCATTTATTTATTTTTGTTTTAAATTATTAATTTAGTTCCAAATCGAAAGCCCCTGTTATTTGTTTTTAGTTTAAATTTAGGTTTTTAAATTTGTTAACTAATTAATTAGATCCAGTTTTCTTGCGGGAACAACCCTTGCTCACCGCTTTACTCAATAACGACTATACTACAATTCAACGAGGTTTTATCTTTTAAAAGGTCCTTCGGGATTCTATCAAAATTTTGGTGTTGGTTGTGGGGGAACTTTTTATCTAATTAATTGGTTTTTATTATTGTTTTTGGTTTTTGTTGTTTTTGTTTATGTTTATGTTTTCGTTAGTTTTAATTTAATTTCCTTTTGAGTTTTTGTCATTATTGTTTTTGTGTTTGTTTTGTGAGGTACTTCAAGATGTTGCATCGACTAGTCCTCTTGAGTTTTACCCAACAAGAATCGGAGCCGTTCTATTGTGCTTAAGAGAGATACAAAAATTTGCTCGTTCGATCTTCATTCAAAGGAGTGGCAATTACAAATCTTCTTCAACAGCTTACTTGTCACAACATGACGTTGGGTTGAAAAACAAAATGGTACCTCCTCTTTTTACTAACAATCCCTGGATGAAGCCTACTTCATGTTGGAAGACACGGCCAGTTTTGATGAGTGGAATTAGAATTGTTCAAGGACTAACCAAGATTGGGAGGATGATTGCTACAAATTTGAGTAATGCGTTGACACTCAATCTCAAAACACCGTGGTATCCTATGAATTACAAGCTTTAATGGCAGCAATAGAAGGAGTCTCGATAGTCCAACAACATACGGGTTATTTTCTAAAAGACGTTGTGAATCCTTTGGTTGTCAATAATATGCAATTCCATCAAGTTACTGAAGTAGCACTTCAAAGCCTAGAAAATCAAATAGGCCAATTGATTGAAACAATAAACAGGTTAGAGGTGAAAAAATTAGAGGATTATGGTACTAATCGAATGGTAGAAAATGTGGTTGATGAGGATGAAGATGACTTAAACAACTTAGGTTAGGAAAGTACTATGACTTACAAAGAAGCCTTTTCTTAGGAAACTGAGTCATTATAGGTGATCGAGCTTTGAGATGAAAGTCTATAAGCCTTTGATGTTGTTTTAGCTCAATACTTAGATGCTCATGAGATTGCAACCGATTCACATCTTATAAATCACGAGATGACCATCTAAAACTATGGGCTCTTTGAAGATCAAATCACAAGCATGGTTTTGGAGAATCAAGTGGAGAGTGAGAGTAATTTGAAGGGTTATCATTCAAGGAGTCCTTCCATAAAGCCATGTCACAAGACCCATTAGAGGATGAGGAAGCCTATGCAAGCATCAAATTGAACACATCGGTAGTAATGACATATACACCACCAGTGATCTATACTTCCCATTGGCGCCACCATTACCATATTACGCCATCTTTGAGCTTGAGCTGAATCGGAGTTCTCCTTCTAAGCATATCATTCAAAAAATAAGTCAAGTTAGTGTAGCATGCCAAAATTTTCCATATTTTGCCAAGCTTGAGAGCATCAACAATGAAGACCCAAATGTGTTGTTCTATGACACATTTTATGAGCAAAAACTGCTCTTTGATGATTGCATCTCTACGTCAAGCTGAGGACAATAAACCAAGAGCTTATTGAGAGGCAACCCAATGAATAAAGAGCACCTTATGATAGATTTAATTCCTCTTACCCTCCACTTTATTTTATTTATTACTTTTTATTACTTTGTTTATGATTTTTTAATCTTCTATGCTTAGTCTTACATTGAGAACAATGTAAGAATTTAGTGTGGGGGGAAGGCTTGTGATTTTTATGTGTTTTTCAAAAAAAAAAATTGTGTTTGTATAGTTTATCTATTATTAATGTATGCATTGTTCTAAATCTCGAGAATTTATTCGCAAAGGAGGCCCGTATAAATGGTTGCTTTATGGAGAACATGGTTATCTATGCCCTCTCAAAATGCATTCAATGATAGGCAGTTTACATTGGAATTCTCATAGTTTAGATTTTTGCATACATTTGTGTATTTTAAAAAAAAAAACCATACAAATTTCTCTATTTTTTTAAGTTTTTGAGTCTTAGGATATCTTCCAGTCACTGTGATGAGAATTGAGCGTTGTTGCTATGATTTTGACTGATGATAAGTGTTGTTTTCAATATTGATGTTATTCATTTGTTCATATGTTTTTATGATAATTATACACAAATCTTCGTGGACAATAACCATGTGATTCGGTACAAAGATAAGCACACTTGGATGAGTAGATTCTCTTTTATTTTTTTCTTATGTAAAATTTGGTTTTGAAAGCAAGTGTTTTGCATTAAAACTCTGCCGGAGGTCTATCGAGGCAAATGACTTATCGAGCATCATTTTGAATCATAAGGCACTAGGATTTTCCTAGCACCAAGGCCAAATTACCTAGAGCACCGATAGATGTTCCATAGAGAACATCCCCTTAGTAGCCATTTGAACCTTCATATAAACCCAACCATTTGGTTAACCACATTTTCTTACTGAGCCTAATCGTGCTTATACTGTTACCTTTGTTCTAAAGATGGATTGGAACTTTAGAAAGATTCAATTCAAGTGTAGGGAAATTTTATTAGAAATTGGGTTAAGGACATAGAATAAGTTTGGGGGAGAGTACAAATTGAGAGCAAAGAAAGGGAAATTTTATAAGAATAACTCAAATATATAATATAAAGAAAAATAAAATAAAAATTATAAAAATTTTATAAAAATAAAAATAAAATTCAGAACATAAAGGATCCATTTTGTAGTATTTTCAAAATAGTTTTATGGTTTTGTTTTAAAAAATGAGAATTTTTTGGGAACTGTGTTGAGAGTATTTTTGAAATTTTTGCCTCAAAAGGGTATAAAAACATTTTTAAAAACACTCAAAACAATACCAAATGAGCCTAAAATAGTGTGACCCATTCCGTTATAATTTTGGTTTGTGCAAGGTTGGGCTTAGATTGTAGTTGAGGCCCAACACCATTAGACTTGGCCTTTGTGTTACTTCTTTGGGTTTTGAGAGTATTTGGATTTCCAATATGTCTCTAATTCCAAGAAGTCTTTAGGATCGTTGCATTATCCATACCCTTTTTTCTTAAGCCATTGCTCCATTGGCTCCGTTACAACCTATATTGAAAGTCTTTTGATTTCAAGTGGTGCCTTTAGTATAGAAGAGATTTGTACCAAAAGAAGAGCGTATGATATTTAACTCCTTCATTTTGATTTTGATTTTGATTTTGTTGTTTGTTTTGTATAGTTTTTGAGTGTTTACTTGTTCATAACAGGTATAGAGCGATAATCGTTGACCTTAGCTAAGTCACACACGCACTAAGAATGATTGTCATAAGATATATAAAACTTTTGAATAAATGCAGAGTCAATTCAATACTTGTTTGATTTCAAATATCATATCTCCTTTTGTTATCTAAGGTTGAAGGTTAGAAGATTAGTGTCATTTTGTGTCTTTCTTTTGTTTGAGCTTTGCTCGAGGACTAGCAAAAGATAAGTGTGGTGGAATTTTAATGAAAATAAATATTTTGTTTTATTTGTTAATTATTTGTTTTATTGTGTCTTTTTATTGTATTTTTATGTTTTGTAGATAATTTTAGTGAAAATAAACATGTTGTTGTCAAAACTGCTATTTGTTTCCAAGTCAAAGAGTTGAAGTGTAGTCAAAATTGGAAGAACAAGAGGCCTACATCCCCTTGCAACCCAGTTGTGCACGCTGCAGCACCATAAATAGGCATTGCAGCCTGCAAACATGTCTCCAAACCTGAGAACCAGCAACACATAGGCTGCAACGAATGTTTTGCCAGCTGCAGCGCCTATCCTGCATTTGTCCCATGGGCTGCAATGGATGTTTGGCCCTCTACAGCAAAACCTTATCATAGACCCTTAGGCTGCATCCGTTGCAGACCCAAACCCAGCAAAGAATGCATTTTTCATGCGTTTTACCCTATGTATTTGCATGACCGCTGCAGATTTTACCCTATCTACACCCGGAGCCAATCCCTTATCGTTCCTGCCGGCACGCCGCAAAACAGGAGCTTGTGTGAAACCTTTTATTTTTGGCGTAACAGCAGTGGAATGTAACAAAATATTATGGTCACGTAACATAAGGCCGGAGGTATGGTGAACTCGACCAAAATATGACTCCCTTTGATCCATAATTGTCCCGTAATTTTAGCTATTAGTAGCAAATTATGACACACAGTTATGGCAAGACTTTTGTATGATTATGATGTAGAATACAACATAGATTGAATGAACCTAGCTTTTGCGTATTTGTTGCCTAGATCAACCTATCTTTCTCAACATAATGCTTCAGTTAAATTGAACTTGGCGAGCTTTCTCCTAGGTTATTTGATGGAAAGGGGTTTAACAGAGCACTCATCTTATTAAATCTATACTCTAAGGAGGGATTTGGGTAGTAGAGCTTCTCACTATCTACGGCTGTTAATTTTAATGAAAAATTTAGAAATAAATTCTTTAATTATCTACTTAATTAGTGATTAATGGTGGTGAAGGATCCTATAAGCAATTTTAATTATAATTGTTTTATAATTTTTCATTTACTTATTTTCTTAAATTAGTAATTTAGTTACAAATCTAAACCCCCTACTCTTTGTATTTAGCTTAAATTTAGGTTTTTAAATTTGTTAACTAACTAATTAATTAGACCCAGTTCTCCTACGAGAAAGACCCTTACTCACTGTTTTTCTCAATAACGATTATACTACAACTCAATAAGGCTTTATCTATTGACGGGTCCATTGGGACGCTGTCATGCTGGGTCGGCCTTCGTGGTTGAGGGACAAGCTGGGGCGACATTTATGGTTAAGGGACTAGCTGGACCGGCCTTTGTGGTTCAGGGGCGAGCTAGGTCGGCTGCCACTGTTGGGGGTGGTGTGGGTCACAACTAGTAGGGTCGCTAGTGGGAAGGGTTGTTTCTGGGGTAGAGGGCATGGGCTTGGGGAAAGAAGAAGAAGAAGAACAAGAAGAACAAGAACAAGAACAAGAAAAAGAAGAAGATGGTGATCGCCGGCCGATGGTGGCAGGAGGCTGAAGCTGAGGAAGAAATGAATTTTCTTTATGTTTTAGGTTTTATGTTTTTTAGGATTAATCTTTTTTTATGTTTTAATCTTTTTTTTAGTTTAACATTTATTAAAATATAACAAAATGTTATTATTTTATTAAAATACCCCCTGATGTTGAGCCACGTGCATGGCCTGTGGTAAAAAAAAATTGAAGAAAGTAACGGCTATCAAGTATTTTAGTCCTTTTGCACCCTTTTTCTGAGTTCAGGGTCAGCTAAGCTAAAAAAAAGAATGGGGACCAACGAGTTATATTTTAAATAGTTCAGGGACTTGCTAAGCAATGTACTCTATTAAGTTTTTTATTTTCAAATTTTTTCAAAAAAATGAAAAAAATTGTCCTTATGGATAATTGTTGAGTTGAAGGAAATGATTGTATCTAAAAAGTATACAACTAAAATGCAAACTTTAAAAATGATGTTAATAAACATATGAAAATAAG
The DNA here is from genome assembly GCA_025403435.1 of Artocarpus heterophyllus. NCBI lineage: Eukaryota > Viridiplantae > Streptophyta > Magnoliopsida > Rosales > Moraceae > Artocarpus > Artocarpus heterophyllus. The sequence goes on along the minus strand of CM046354.1, from coordinate 25,874,712 downwards.
TGAAAGCAGCAAAAAACTAACAAACGATTTATGGTCTAATAGCAAAACCCACGATTAAATGACTAAATTTTATTCAAAATTAAAGAAAATATTAAATATTAAATATATCAAAAAGATGCAAAAAAACTCATATATAAAAAATAATAAATAATTATTTATCACTTTGGCGTGTTTCTTTTTTTCTTTTTTTCTTTTTGCTTGTATATCCATTTCACTTTTTTTCCTCTAAATGTTTTATAACTTCAATATTTAATTAGCTATGTAATTCACCTTTTCTTCTCCTGTGATTGTCTCTTTTTATATATCCATCTTGATGATAGTCTTTTACTAGGACGCCCAATCTTGACGATCATTAAATAAGAGACATGATCAACATCAATAGATGCTTTAAGCTTGCTACACTTGCTGCAAATATGGGCTCGTTAAAGGTTGGGAGTGTCTGTACACTATGGATCTGGCAGAACCATCGCTTTCTCCAAATCCGTGGCTGCACTGAAGAACACATTATTTCCCTCTTGATCTCCAAAAATCCCCCATCGTTGATCCAAGTTCTTTAATGCAATGGCTCGATTTGTTTAGTACTTTTTTCCATTTTTCCTTGTTATATTTTGATTCGATATAAGATTACCTTGTTCAAGTTCTTGTCTGCATACAACAGAAGTAAATAAATTAGAACTCACCACCAAGAACATGTATTATTAGGATATTACCAGTATTATAATTTCTAGAGATGTGGGTGTTGGTTCTCTAAAATGTTTTTAAAGTAAATATGTGGAAAAAGGGTAAAATATAACAAAAATTTTCATAAAACTTTTATAAAGCAACGCTATAGTATATTAATTCAACACTTAATGAATATATGTAATTCATGCTTACCCGATTGAAGTGAAAAGGTCGGAGACCTTTTATCGGGAATGTTCTTTAAACAAAACCACCGTTTTCCTTGCCTCGCCTCCGGCACCGATCAGACAAATGTATGGGCGTAGAAGGGAATTAAGATTTCTAAAATCACTCTACTAACTTTTAGTTTTCCACTAATCTTAATGCATAAGCAAAGCGGGACTGGGAATGAAGAACTCTTCTTATGTTTCTTTCTCACTCTACGCGCCTACCTAAGGGTTTCTTGGCAAAGTATTTACAGTCTAATCAAGACTTTCAATTGTATGTAGAATGAATAGAGGAGGCTTTTATTTATAGAGGATAAGAGACCCAACTAATTCTGGAAGTTTTCTTTATTTTAATTTTAAATATCACATATTTAATTAAATTAAAAGAGATAATCTTTTCTTTTGTTGTTTGTTTTATAGGTTACACACAAATACCATATCTCTATGTGTGCTACTAATGAAAGGACATAGGAGAGAGAAAAATTATGCATATTATCCAATCTAATATGTTTCTAGATTGAAATTTTCAATTTTAATTTATATTTATCAAAATTATATAAACTTCTAGAAAAGGAAATTTTGTGAGCAAGTCTTAGACTGTATGAGGAACCCTTCCCTCTATAAATACCACACAATGTGGGAGTCTTTTAAAATTAATTATTTTTTATTATTAAATAATTTCATAATTTAATAATTATGAATTAATTCATAATTAATTTATTTTGAGTGATATTCAATTTAGAATTCCACAATTATACAAATTAATTAAACCAATAATTCCACTTGTCTAGATAGTGTTTACAAGATGGCAGATCAAGCTTTAATAAAACAAAAATATTAATTAAACTCTTTGATTAGTATATTGTTCTTTTATTAATTCCAATATTACTCCACTAAAAATTTGCAATTGCACTTATGAAATTATGGATATAATTACTAATCCTTTAGAGTCATCCATTTGATATAGTAATTACATATAAGTTGATCTTCCATAAATAATTTATAATTAGAGCTAGATAAAATCCATTAACCTCTCTATTCTTGAGTGCTATTGATTCTCTAATGAATGATAAATTCACAAACTTAATCACAAATTGAGCGCTTATATTATTTAAGACCCGAATCAATACTTAAGAAACTTATTTATCAACTTCTTGTTAAAAAAAGAACGGATTTTATCTTGTAATATTAACATTTTCGTCTACTTACTTCACTACGCATTCAAAATACGACGGATAAGATTATATTCACGAATCCGTACCGAGTAAATCAAAAGACATAATTATGTAAATAGAGAATGTTAATATGTAACGTCCCGAAATTTATTTAATGTTAATGTACTATAAATGATGAATTAGTGTGCCATAATTAAAGTTTTAACTTTAATTAGATTATTTGGTTGGATTTTGAGTTTTTGGTTGTTTTGTTAAATTGATGCATTCAAATGATTTCTTATTGATTTAAAATGATGTTTTGAGTTTTAAAACACCACAATTTGTAAAATGTTAAAAATACTCTGTTTTGCAAAACCGTGGGCGGCACATGGTTTTCGCACAGTAAAACCGCCCACCAATTTTCTCTATTTATTTCCTTCCTTCCTCTCTCTCTCCCGTGACTTTCTCTCTCTTCTCTCTCTCTCGGCAGCTCTCTCTCTCTCTCAATTCTCTCTCAAATTTTGAACTCCATTTCGAATCCAAGCTTCGGGTTAGCAAGGAGGAAGCTCGGGGACGTGATTCGGCAACCGAGAACGCGGATTGAAGCTTCGATTCGAGGTTAGATTCGAAATTTCTAAACTTTTTACAAAATTTTCAATTTTGTGTGTTTTTGAAATCTAGGTTTGTTTAAGCTTAGAAAACCGTGGATTTGTGTTAAATGAACTTAGAACAACTAGAATCTAAGCCTAGATTGAAGAAAAACGGATTGAATTCAAGATTTTTCATTTTTCTCCTCTTTTTCTCATTTTCAGATTTTTGAGGATTTTGAGTTTAAATGTTGTTTAAATGATTCCAAACATGTTCTAGAATGTTTTTCTATCAACTATAGTTGTTTTTCATGCCTGGGATTTGAGAAAAACAGGTTAGAAACAAGATTTGGATTTTGGGGATCGAGAAACCCGTGGCTGGAATTTCTGGGTTTTCCCAGTTCGGCAGGCCGAAGTTCATGTTCGGCAAGCCGGAGTGAAGATCGGCAGGCCGGTGTTCTTCCGACCGGCAGGCCGAATCTGGGGAAATGTTCGGCAGGCCGAACCTTGTTTCCGGCAGGCCGAACTATGCAGTTCGGCAGGCCGAAGTAGGGCGTCCGGCAGGCCGACTGAGGCATGGAAAATTTTGTGATTTTTACGCGTTTTCACTGTTTTGAACTCATATTTAAATCCCAACCTTATAGGATGATTTTAAAGGTACAAATGGCACACTAGGACATCATGAAATGGTCTAGTAACATATAATGTCTCAAACTAGATATTGATTGACTTAGTTGGTATCTAGGATCGTTCGTGGTTCCGTGGAGCTAACGTATAGTGGATCGGGATTACGGTGTGGGGTACCGGCACGAGTATTGAGGTAGGACTTCTATCCTATTTCTTTGGTAGCCTGGTTTTGAAATGATTTGGCTTTGAAAATGATTTCTATCAAAATGTTTTCAACGGTTGTTTGAAAATGGTTTTATCGGTTATATTTTAATATACCGTGATTATGAAATGAACTTCATAATAAATGTAACTGACAACACTCAGTAATTGGGTTTTGAATGACAATGATAATAAATACATGGGCATGATGCCATATCAGAGATCGGGTCGTGTAGCGATCGACCTTGGGGGCAGGTCCCGAAACCCAGCTGGGCCACTACGGTGGTGATATCATGGTTTGCCTAGGTAAAAGTAAAATGGTGTTTTGATTTGACGAGTAGACTGTTCTGTGACAGAACGGTTCTACTCAAATTATTTATTTATTTATCCATGTATTTATTTAAGTTTCCTTTTAAATAGCTTCTAACGATACTATGTTTATTTGCATTAAACGATTTTATAAAACATAGTCCTACTGAGCCTTTCGCTCACGTTTTATCTGTTTTAAATTTCCCCTAGGTGGTTTCCCCTTTAGGTTTGGAGAAGATTCTTCGGACCGAACTCAGGAGCAATAGGAGAATTTATTTATATTTTATATTATTTAATCAAGGCATGTAAGACTTTAACTTCATTTGTACCTGGACTGTAATTGTATTTATGATGTTGTCAGTACCATGTGTGTGCACAAGTTGTGGGTTGTGGAACCCATATTCGTGGTTTTTATTTAATTTTTATTACCTGCTTAATATTTATAAATTCTTTCATAAAATGTGGTGGAAAATCTTCTTAATTTTTATTTAATTTGATTCTCAAACTCTCGATTTTTAATTAAATTCTCTTTTAATTAATCTAAATATTCCGCCACGTCACCTCCCGTACTCCGGGGCGTGACATAATAACTTAGGATTGAGATCATCTTATATATAATCATCAGTCGATGTAATTAGAACTTGCTATATTTTAACAAGAAATTATTTACTCATTCATATCACATCATGTCTTCATCCTACATAATTTCATTATATATAATACATTAATTTAATGACTCACAACATTAATAGTTGGGATAAGACCGTCCTTTTCGCAATGGAAATGACCTATAATAAGACTCAATTAAAGATTCCATACTTTAAATGAATAATTAACTATAATGATTAATTATATATTACTAACTATTTTATTTATCATCCTTAAATACTATCCTGTCATATATAACACTTACATACAATACTTAAGGTTACGTGGATAATTATGAAATTTTTAATGATATTTATAAAGTATCCAAAATGATATTCATAAAGTATTCAAAATATATGCAAACAAAAATATGACTAAAAATTGACTTTATTTATTTATAGATATATTTTTTACAAAACATCACATGCTCTAAGGGCATCTATCCCAACAGTGGGTTGGGATGATTTAGGTTTTTCTTAAATCCACACACCCATTTTTTTTTTTTGGTTTGATTGATTAGGATATTGCTTGTATAAGAAAATTTTTTACTTCGTAGTTTTTCTATTTGTTTTATGAAATTGTGGGATGGAAATGAGTTCACCCATTTAAATGGCGTCGTCAACATCCCTATTTCGCCTCCTTTATCTTTACTAAATTCTCTAGTTCTTCCCCTAAGATCACACCCAAATTTGGGTCTTTCAATTTCATGGTAAGGATAAAACCAAAAGCCATCCCCTTTAACCGATTACCAGTTAAGTTTACCTTTCTATGTGGCTCAAGCTAATCTCATAATTAAATGGCTAGTGTTTATACCGACACTGTGTCAGGTAACAATTCCCAAAGAGGCTATAAGTTCTTTTCATTTATGAGAATTTTTTTGAAGTGTTAAGAATTTATACCACATAGCATACTTGTTAAACAATTTTAAGTAAATAGAATATTTTGAAATAATGGAAATAATTATGTGTCTTAAAATTTCAATATATTAGTTTCTAATTTTACTCTTATAGCTCATCTTCTTCTGAAACCCATTGCCTCTAATTCTCCTCGTCATTGGAATCGTCATAGAAAGCTCATTGTTGCAGGAAAGATCAGTGATTCTTTAGATCACTCATTCGTTAGCAAGACAAGTGCGTTCGACTTATAAATAGTTATGCACCAAAACCTCATGCTTGCACTAAAACCTCATGCTTGCACTAGTTAAATGAGCTAGAATTTCTGCTATGAACCCTTGCTATTCGCCCATATGTCATGTCGTCACCTAAGCCAATCCAAATGCTGAATCACAAACTCTCACTGCATTTTCATTATTGAAAGAGAACGAGATAAAGGAAGGATAGGGGAAGAGAGATTTTCAAGAAGACAGAGGGCAACATAAAAAAGTACGGGAAGAGAGATAAGAGGAGAAAGAAGGAATAGAGAGAAAATAAGAGGGTGATTTTGGGTTGTCTTATCTAATATTGTTAATATGATTTTATCAATATTATATTATTTACTATTCTCCATAGAGGTCATCATATCAATGTATAATAAACCCTTAAATTATGTTCCCTTGATCTCCTCTTCTTTTTTTTTTTACAAAGAACAAATATAAAATGCATTACTTGTGTGTGTGTGTATGTGTGTATATATATATACATTTTTTAAGAAATTACACTTCTTATTTTTTAATTACTGCTTAAATTGTTTTGCTATTTTTTGAAATTACAAATTGTGCTTTAAATTTAAAACACATATTTTAATTTTATCTATCGCATATTCTATGAATAAAAAAGGTTGAAACAAATAGTGTATGAAAACTATTTTATAAATTTTAAAAACATTAAAAAATCTTTAAAAATACAATTTAAAAAAAAAACTTGAGTTCTATGTTTTTTTAAAGGTTTAAAATATTTTTCAAAATTCTTTTCAAGAGAAAAATAATTTTTAGAAATAAATAATCTAATTAGAGTTACTTTGTCAAATTCATCCACAAGTGTAAATTGAATGAAATTAAAACAAGTTTTTTAAATTTAGACGATACATTTATAATTTCGAAAAACTTGAGAACAAATTAAAAAGTTATAAAATTAGCAAGTATAATTATATAATTAACCCAATGTAATTTTAGAGTTCATTCTAAATTGAATTTTTATTATTTTAGTACCTTGTGGTGTTTTGACATAATATCACATTTACATCATATTGCTTACAAAATATTAAAGGTAGCTTGCAGTTATATAAACCTTTTATTTAATATGAAAATTAGGCTTCAAGCACTCAAATCTAATACAACTAAAAGGAAAAAATATATATATACAACTAAAAGTAACCCAATGATTTCAATTACCTAGATTTAGCCAAAATATCCTTTAGGGGGGAGGGGGTAGATCTAATCAAGATCGTATATGAGCTTCCAGACTCCTACCCCTCATGGCTTCCATTAAGCATCCTCTGTTGGAAACAAAGTGCGCAGCGGAATTTTAAAAATTTTTTCATTAGAGTAATTTTCAAAACACAAGTTTGACATGTTATATGTATAAATTAGACAGATCTTACTAACCTCAGTGTGCCGAAGAACCTCCGCAACTCGTGTAGAGAAGTAACGTTCCAGAAGAGCCTCAACTAACTGGTCTTCTTTGGTATTCTCTATCCACAACCGGATTGAGTGTGGGCTCACACGTTCAGCTCTTCTACCGGTGACTCTCCTTCCAACCAATAGAGAGAACCCAAAGCTAGTGCTCGTGATTTGTGAACAAAAGCTCTCAGGGAGTTTTTAGATGCTCACTAGAAGAGTATCCCTCTTAATCTCTCAAATTAATCTAAATAAATCATGAGACTCACTCCCTTTTTATAGCTATTGGTCCTGGGGTCAGTCCATATCAGATTAGGTCTCAAAAACTCGAAACAGAATCAAGTTCGGATCAATATCTGATAAGATTCGCGTGAAAACGCGTAATCTTATCTCCCGCTGATCGGTAGGCCGATCAGGCCAGTTCGGCAGGCCGAACACGTCATTCGGCAGGCCAAACTCCCGAGAAAAAATCTCCGTGAATATTTTATTTTCCACCCAAGATTCTAAAGGATAAAGTCTCAGTTTTGATTCAAATAACCCAATAGAGAAGATATCTGATCAAAACAAACTTTATTAAGATAATCTCTAAGAAAATAAATCAATTCACAATAATTCTACAAGTTTATCTTGATCTAATTTATCCAAAATTATATCAACTGATAAACAGACTAGAATTATCTGATCGCAATAATTCAACAAGTTTATCTTGAACTAATTTCTTAAAAAATTAATTCAACCGATAAACAAACATGAATTATTTGATTCTTACAAATTTTAAACCAACCTGATAAATCCGACATAAGTCACCAATTATTGGAAAAGCACACCGTGTCGTTACAGGATTTTGTGAGCTAGCAAAGGGGATCAAAATGGACCTATAAAGTTCAAGCTCATTATAATTATGAAACCTAATATCCCATATATACATTTCACAATTATCAACTCCAACGCTACTCCACTTAAAGCTTGGAGTTGTACTCTCGAACTTTATAGAATTACGAAGCTCGTGTAGCTAAGTCTCCATGACATATCAAAGTATATTGTATCCCCATATGATAATCCATAATCGGCTTAAGGACAAGTTCTGTCTTACCTTCCCGATTATTTTTATCTTACGTTCCATTGTCTCACCATTAGAAAACTTACCATCCAAATATAGTATACCATTCGGTTACACCTATGTATCCAAAGGGTTGGGCGCTCCAGTTTTTCAATTACAGGACAACGCATATAAGAGGATATCATTACTCCTAAAGAGGAGCTATGGATTCCATATCTATGAATAACAAGTCTACGCTATCAAGAGTCATGCTTCCGACGTACCGGCATGCATACCACTATAGAGATGTGGGAATCACCCATTGGTATATCAAAAGACACAAGTCGAAACAACGGGCCCACTATTCATCTTAGGATTAAGATACAATACAAATGACTGTCTAAAGTGAATCGATTTGCCAAGACAGAATTATTAATCCAAATCAATTCACTTTATGTCCTGATCCAACACATCGTCACCTATGACAACGTGCCAATGTTTCTATTCACGGAGTCCAACTCCGATGGTCAAGACAAACCATCTCCCATAAGGGATATAGACAACATAACAATCTTTACATGAATAAATCGCCCAACTTTATTCTCTCGATTGCGGATCATATGTTTTAGACCATCACCTTAAGAATCGTGTCTACCGCATAATCATCCCATCATATGCCCAATTCTTAAGGTTTAGATTGATAGTCTCAGACTATTGTTTGCTTATCATACATTCAATGAATATGAACGTAAAGAGGACAAGATTTGGTATATATAAATAAATAAATTCTTTATTGATAAAAATGTCTCCAAAAACGTATTACATTTTTACTCCTTAGGGCATACATGTCTAACAATCTCTCACTTGCACTAAGTGAGTAAATACAGCAAATTTCGCATCCCCATGGCTTCCACATGCCTTTCGAAGACTCTCCCAGTAAGTGTCTTCTTAAATGGATCAGCTAAATTGCCCTCTAACGCGATCTTGCACACCGTGACATGCCCACCCTCAACGAAGTCCTTTATCACATGATACTTCCGATCAATATGCTTACTCTTCTTGTGAAATCTTGGTTCCTTAGCATTAGCTACCGCTGCACTGTTATCACAGTACAGTGATACCGCTTTATCCATACCAGGAACTACCTCAAGATCCCCTAGGAACTTGCAGAGCCACACTGCTTCTTTTGAAGCATCACTAGCCGCCACATACTCGGCCTCCATCGTCGAATCCGAAGTGCAATCTTGCTTCGCACTTCTCCAACTGATGGCACTGCCACCTAGAGTAAACACAAACCCCGGAGTCGATTTCTTAGAATCCAGACAGGATTGAAAATCTGAATCAGTGTATCCTAGAGGAGTCAAGTCCTCACCCAAATACACAAGCATATACCCTCGAGTCCTTCTCAGGTACTTGAAAATATGCTTTACTGCAACCCAATGGTTCGGTCCTGGATCCGCTTGAAATCGACTTACAATCCCGACCGCATAGCTAATATCCGGTCATGTACAAAGCATGGCATACATGAGACTACCCACTGCCGAAGCATAAGGCACCTTCTTCATGTATTCTCTTTCTTCATAAGACTTTAGAGAGTCTTTCTTAGAAAGAGTTATTCCAGACCTAGATGGTTGCCCACCTTTCTTGGAATCCTGCATTGCAAACCTCCTGAGAATTTTATCTATGTAGCCGGCCTATGATAAAGCTATCATTTTGTTCTTCCTATCCCGAAAAATCTGGATACCGAGAACAAAATTAGCCTCACCTAAGTCCTTCATGTCAAACTGCTTGGTCAACCATAATTTGACCGATGACAACGTCCCAACATCATTGTCAATTAGCAGAATGTCATCTACATAGAGCAATAGAAAAACCACCTTCCCATCCTTAATGTGTTTGTAAACACATGGTTCATCCACATTTTGTGAGAACCCATAAGTCTTGATCACTTGATCAAATCTTATGTTCCAAGAACGAGAAGCCTGTTTAAGTCCATAAATAGACTTTAGTAGCTAACAAACCTTACCCTCTTGACCCGTGACCTTGAACCCGTCTGGTTGTTCCGTATAAATGGACTCATCAAGATAGCCATTCAAAAAAGCCGTCTTGACATCCATCTGTCAAATCTCGTAGTCGAGAGCGGCAGCTATGGACAAGAGAATCTGGATGGACTTAAGCATGGCTACAGGCGAAAAGGTTTCCTCATAATCGATTCCTTCCTTTTGCGTATAACCCTTAGCTACTAGTCTAGCCTTAAAGGTTGTGACCTTTCCATCCACTCCTCTTTTCCTCTTGTAGATCCACTTACACCTTATGGGTTTTACCCGTTCGGGAAGATCTACAAGCTCCCAAACCCGATTAGTCTCCAGAGACTTTATCTGAATGTTCATGGCCTCTGTCCAGAGTCTTGAATCAACATCCTCAAGCTTCTGCGTAAGTATAAGGATCCCTATCATGTTCATCCGGTTCAGCCAAGAAGACCTCCCCATTGAACATATACCTCTTAGGTTGACGCCCGATCCTCCCACTACGCTGAAGCCCCTGAGGTTGTTGTTCAGGTTTGTTTGGTTTTTCTACACCAATCGGAATGGTTTCGTTCGGAACCTCCAGAGTGAACGGATCACCCCTTAACTCCTCAAGCACCACTTTGCTTCGAGGTTTAAAGTCGTCCATGTAACTCTCCTCAAGGAAAGTTGCATTAGTTGAAACCACAACTTTATTTTCCTTTGGGTTATAAAAATAACCCCCTTTAGTCCCTTTTGGATATCCTACAAACACACAAACTTCCGAACGTGCTTCCAACTTATTTGAATTCTTAAACAGGACATGAGTCAGACAACCCCATATGCGAATATGGTTTAAGGATGTCTTTCGTCTTGTCCACAACTTGTGGGGAGTTTTAGGGACCGATTTTGAAGGCACATTGTTCAAAAGATAACATACGGTTTGTAGTGCATATCCTCAAAAGGATAAAGGCAATGATGAATAACTCATCATGGACCGAATCATGTCCAACAAAGTTCTATTCCTTCTCTCTGCTACGCCATTCTGCTGCGGAGTGCCCGGCGCAGTCAAATGGGATAAAATCCCAATCTCTAACAAGTGTCCCAAGAACTCATCCGAAAGGTATTCCCCACCTCGATCAGATCGAAGTACCTTTATGGGTCTACCCAATTGCTTTTCCACTTCAGCCTGAAACTCCCTGAACTTATCATAAGTTTCACTTTTGTGGTGCATTAGGTACACATACCCATATCTTGAGTAATCGTCAATAAAAGTGACGAAGTACTCATACCCTCCTCGTGCCCGGATGTTCATTGGTCCGCAAACATCACTATGCACAAGTTCTAGAACCCCTTCGGCCCTATTGCCCTTAGACCCGTATGGTCTTTTGGTCATTTTACCCCCCAAACAAGATTCACATTGAGGTATAGATTCCACCTTTAAGTGACTTAAAGGTCCATCCCTTACCAACCTTTGAATCCTATTCAGGTTAATATGGCCAAGGCGTAAATGCCAAAGATAAGTCTTATTAGAGTGAGAAGTTTTAAGTCTTTTTGAGTTATTATCATTTATCTCAGCATTAAGCAATAAGTCCATCTTAGGTTTGATAAAATATAGATTATTTTGCATCCATCCAGAACAGATAAAAGATTTGTTTTTACGAATCACCACTTTTTCATTAAAAGATACCACGTAGGAGTATTTAAATAAAGAAGATACAGAAATTAAATTCCTTTTAAATTTAGGAACATAAAAACAATCTCGCAAAATTAAATTCCTATAATTATCAAAGTAAATATGGACATCTCCCACTGCTTCCGCTGAGACCAAGGATCCATCACCCATCCAAAGCGTTAAGTCTTCACGAAGTAGACTTCTCGTTTCTTTGAATCCCTACAGAGAAACACAAACATGATTAGTTGCACAGGAATCTATGACCCAGATGTCACTGGATTCCTCAACCAAACAAGTTTCTAAATATAGAAGATCACACCTACCTCTCTTGGAAAGGAAGTCCTTGCAATGCTTCTTTATATGCCCGACCTTACCACAGAAGAAGCACTTAAGCTTTTTTGGGTTCTTCTTCTTCTTCTTCTTGCTCTTGGTAGCAGCAGGAATAGAAGACTTCCCACTCTTGGCCCGTTGCTTCTTTCCATTCCCAGAGTTAGGGTTGGAACCAGAAGCAGCTACCATATTGGCCTCACCACTTGCAGGAGACTCCCTGATCAGCAGTTCAAACTCATGTAACTGTTTCATCAGTTCTGTCAAGGTCATATTCCATCTATTGCTTAAATTAAAAGTAGCTCTAAACGGAATAAATTCCTTAGGCAGAGTCTCAAAGACCATAGTTATCTAAGTTTTAGCATCGATGTCAGCTCCATTGGTTTGAGCCTCAGCGAGGTAACCCATGACCAACATCATGTGCTCCTTTACAGATGTCCCCGGTCTCTATCTACAGTTTAAGAGTTTCCAAAGCGCCCATTGCCGCTTTGTTATGGCCTGGCCTCCAAACATGTCCTCAAGATTATCCAAGATCTACTTTGCAGTCTCATAATCCTGATGTTGAGCCTGCAGCACGTTGTTCATGCTAGCCATTACATAGCAGTGGGCCTGATCATTAGCATCTTTCCAGCAGTCGTATGCTTGGAATTGCTCATTACTTGAGTCTCCCATAGGTTCGGGAGGACAAGGAGTTGTCAGAGCATATTTCAGTTTCTCAAAGGAAAGGACGATGTCCAAGTTCCGTTTCCAATCGTTATAGTTCTCACCGGTTAATTGGTTTTTGGTCAAGTATCGATGATAAAGCGTTTTTAGACATTTTCAATCTACAATAAAGAATCATATACCAAACATAAGCAAACATATATAATAATTTAGTAAGATAACACAATCATGTAAAATCATACAAATGTGTTTATGTGTCAAAACCTTGAAAATATCACAACCTTACAACGATAATTCCCAACTCAGAATTCAACAAGCTCCTAGGGGAGTCATGCCAAATTCAATCAGGAACACGGATCCCCTCCTGATTAATATATGCCATCCAGGACCCGTATGATCCAACATATACTAATAATCGTTTCTTTGGCCATTAATTTTATTAACAGAGCTCCTAGGGGAGGTTAATAATAAAATTAACTTGAGTGTATAACCACCGTTTCAATATTTTATCCATGATTTATAATCACCACCTAGGGGTGTGCAACCATAAATCATACTAAAATACCTTATCCTTTCATAGATCCAATCTGGTACATGATAGAAATCCCTTCCTAGGGGTCGGGACCACCATGTTCTTCCTATGGACCAACGATGGAGGCCTTAGGTCCTCTCTTCGAAAACCTTCTCCCACTCAATCTTTTGAAGTCAAGGTTTTATTTTAAAATTATGCATGAATAATTTTAATATGATCGGCACTCCCTATCCTATATGACATGTTATCAATATACATGGTAAATCATATTATATTGCAGACAAGCTAAGCTACAAGCAAAATAATAATAACCGTAATATTATGGTTCTACCCTAGAGAATAGAAATATAAGATTACAAGAGAATAATTGAGACATCTATCGATTCTTCATCCTTAAATCCTCAAGCGGTATCCTTCTTCATGTAATATCCATCTTCAAGTCTTTAATCCCGTATGAATTGAATACTTCATATTTCCGGTCATATCTAAATTTAATGTTTCTCAGAATCGTCCCAAAAATAAAATTAAAACTACACCTAGAAAAATTGCACCTTTTCTGAATACCCGGCAGCTCTCGATCGGCAGGCCGATCTGGGTGATCGGCCTGCCGAACATGAAGGTTCGGCCTGCCGGCAGAGCACCAAAATTTCTACCCCGCTGTCGGCTTACCGGACCACACGTCCGGCCTGCCAATCTGTGACCTTCGGCCTGTCAGACTGTGAGGTCCGGCATGTCGACCGAGCAAAAAATCCTCAATCCAGAAAATACAATTTTAATGCAATTCATTAATTTTATTTTCAACAATTCAAAAACATAAAATTAGAGACTCAGGAAATACCTGGAGGCGTCATCATCAATCTTTAAGATCCGTCTTCTAGATCCGTCTTCTCCGAATAATTATTTAATTAAAAAATTCTTACAAATTAAAAATTAAATAATAATTCCTAGACGGAGATGATAGTCCGCCATCTAATTACATGAAAAACCTAGATACATATTCTAACCTCTAAGGAACCATAACCGGTATTAATTAATTAATAAATAATTAAACAAAGATTTAATCAACCATAATTAATTAATAAACATTCACCATATAATCCATGACAACTAATATATTATATAGAAACCTAGAGTGTCATCTCTCTATAAAATTCAATTCAAGCACAGGAGAGATTAAGATCACAAAATTTATGCATATAACATGATCACAAACTTGCAAATTTATGTAAAAACCTCGGCTCTGATACCAATTGTTGGAAACAAAGTGCGCAGCGAAATTTTAAAATTTTTTTCATCAGAGTAATTTCCAAAACACAAGTTTGACATGTTATATGTATAAATTAGACAGATCTTACTAACCTCAGTGTGCCGAAGAACCTCCGCAACTCGTGTAGAGAAGTAACGTTCCAGAAGAGCCTCAACCAACTGGTCTTCTTTGCTATTCTCTATCCACAACCGGAGTGAGTGTGGGCTCACACGTTCAGCTCTTCCACCGGTGACTCTCCTTCCAACCAATAGAGAGAACCCAAAGCTAGTGCTCGTGATTTGTGAACAAAAGCTCTCAGGCAGTTTTTAGATGCTCACTAGAAGAGTATCACTCTTAATCTCTCAAATTGATCTGAATAAATCAGGAGACTCACTTTCTTTTTATAGCTATTGATCCTGGGGTCAGTCCATATCAGATTAGGTCTTAAAAGCTCGAAACAGAATCAAGTTCGGATCAATATCTGATAAGATTTGTGTAAAAACGCGTAATCTTATCTCCCGCTGATTGGCAGGCCGATCAGGCCAGTTCGACAGGCCGAACACGTCATTCGACAGGCCGAACTCCCGAGAAAAAATCTCATCAAATCTATTATTTTCCACCTGAGATTCTAAAGGATAAAATCTCAGTTTTGATTCAAATAACCCAATAGAGAAGATATCTGATCAAAACAAACTTTATCAAGATAATCTCTAAGAAAATAAATCAATTCACAATAATTCTACAAGTTTATCTTGATCTAATTTATCCAAAATTAAATCAACTGATAAACAGACAAGAATTATCTTATCACAATAATTCAACAAGTTTATCTTGAACTAATTTCTTACAAAATTAATTCAACCGATAAACAGACATGAATTATTTGATTCTTACATATTTTAAACCAATATGTTAAATCCGACATAAGTCACCAATTATTGGAAAAGCATGCCGTGTCGTTACAGGATTTTGTGAGCTAGCAAAGGGGACCAAAATGGACCTTTAAAGCTCAAGCTCATGATAATTATGAAACCCAATATCCCAGATATACATTTCACAATTATCAACTCCAACGCTACTCCACTAAAAGCTTGGAGTTGCACTCTCGAACTTTATAGAATTACGAAGCTCGTGTAGTTAAGTCTCTATGACATATCAAAGTGTATTGTATCCTCATATGATAATCCGTAATCGGCTTAAGGACAAGTTCTGTCTTACCTTCCCGATTATTTTTATCTTACGTTCCATTGTCTCACCATTAGAAAACTTACCATCCAAAGATAGTATGCCATTCGGTTACACCTATGTATCCAAATGGTTGAGTGCTCCAGTTTTCCAATTACAAGACAACGCATATAAGAGGATATCATTACTCCTAAAGAGGAGCTATGGATTCCATATCTATGAATAACAAGTCTACGCTATCAAGAGTCATGCTTCCGACGTACCGGCATGCATACCACTATAGAGATGTGGGAATCACCCATTGGTATATCAAAAGACACAAGTCGAGACAACGGGCCCACTATTCATCTCAAGATTAAGATACAATACAAATGACTGTCTAAAGTGAATCGATTTTCCAAGACAGAATTATTAATCCAAATCAATTCACTTTATGTCCCGATCCAACATATCGTCACCTATGACAATGTGCCAATGTTTCTATTCACAGAGTCCAACTCCGATGGTCAAGACAAACCATCTCCCATAAGGGATATAGACAACATAACAATCTTTACATGAATAAAGCGCCCAACTTTATTCCCCCGATTGCGGATCATATTTTTTAGACCATCACCTTAAGAATCGTGTCTACCACATAATCATCCCATCATATGCCCAATTTTTAAGGTTTAGATTGACAGTCTCAGACTACTGTTTACTTATCATACATTCAACGAATATGAACGTAAAGAGGACAAGATTTGGTATATATAAATAAATAAATTCTTTATTGATAAAAATGTCTCCAAAAACGTATTACATTTTTACTCCTTAGGGCATACATGTCTAACATCCCCAACCTAACTGAAGGCAACCCTCATGAGATTCATACCTATTTGAACCTCAACACCACAAACCAAACAATGTTGGTTTAAGGTGTTCTCATCCATGTCTTCAACAAGATCGCCATTTGGTGCAGCATCATCAAGCTTTCTCCATTGGCCTCATTGTCGCTCATCTTGTTAGACATGTATATCCTAAGGAGTAAAAATGTAATATGTTTTTGGAGACATTTTTATCAATAAAGAATTTATTTATTATTTATATACCAAATCTTGTCCTTTTTACATTTATATTTGTTGAATGCATGCTAAGCAAACAAAAGTCTGACCCTATTGGTTTAAACATTTAAGAATTGGGCATATGATGGACATATTATATAGAAGACACGATTCTTAAGGTGACGGTCTAAATCATAAGATACAGCGTGCTTTTCCAATAATTGGTGACTTATGTTAGATTTATCAGATTGGCTGAAATTTAGAAGAATCAAATAATTCATGTCTGTTTATTGGTTGAATTATTTTTTCACAAAATTAATTCAAGATAAACTTGTTAAATTATTGGAATTGGATAATTCTAGTTTATTTATTAGTTGATTTAATTTTGAATAAATTAAATCAAGATAAACTTGTAGAATTATCAAGAATTTATTTATTTTCCTAGAGATTATCTAGATAAAGTTGTTTTAATTAGATAACTTCTCTATTGGGTTATTTGAATTAAAAACTGAGACTTTATCCTATAGAATCTCAGGTGGACAATAAAAGATTTGCTGAGATTTTTATCGATAGTTCAGCACGCCGATCCTTAGGTTCGGCCTGCTGATGGGGCAAGTTCGGCATGCCGGTTAGACAGATCGGCATGTCGACCATGCGATAAAAAGATCACGCGTTTTCACTTGGATTTCATTAGATATTGATCCAAATTTGATTCTGATTCGGATTTTTGAGACCCTACCTGATAAGGACTTACCTTAGACCCAACCTTTATAAATAGGGAGTGAGTCTCATAAGTTATTTAGATCAATTGAGTGATTAAGAGTGATACTCTGTTGGTAAGATTCTGAAAACTCCCTGAGAGCTCTTGTTCACAAATCAAGAACACTAGCTTTGGGTTCTCTCAATTGATTAGAAGGAGAGTCGCCTGGTGGAAGAGCTACACGTGTAAGCCCACACTCACTCCAATTGTGGATAGAGAATAGCAAAGAAGGTCAGTTGGTTAAGGTCCTTCTAGAACATTACTTCTCTTCATTGATTGCAGGAGCTTTTTGGCATACAAAAGATTAGTAAGATCTGGTTAATTTAAGCATATACCATGTCAAACTTGTGTTTAGAAAATACTCTGATATAAAAAAATTTTAAAATTCCGCTGCGTACTATTTTTCCAACACATCTAACTTTGCAACATCGTGGAATCCAATCTGACTACTTAATAAATAAAGAAAAAGAAGAGAATTCAAGAAGGAACAAATTGTTGGAAAATGAGTATGCAATGGATTTTTAAAATTTTTAATTAAAACATTTTTTAAAAAACAAGTTAGGCATGCTATGTATATAAATTAATCTAATATCTTACATACCTCTTGTATACCAAAGCTGCACTTTTGGGAGAATAATAATCAACAGAACTGCTACGTGAGAATTTATATTAGAAGAGCCTCACGACTTCCTTGTTATTCTTATTTTTATGATTGGAATGCTGGTGGTCGCATGTCGTTTAGTTTTTCCCCAAGCAACTTCTCCTTCCAACCGCTTAAGAAAACCAAAAGCTAAGTTTCGAAATGTTGAACAACAGTCCTATGAAGTTTTAGAGTCTTCCCAGCAAAATACTTTTCTCTTAATCTCTCAAGTGATCTAAGAAACAATAAAAAAAAATTTCCTTTGTATAAAGGTTAGATTGGGACTTCTCTTTATCAGATTAAGCTTCAAAATTTGAGTTTGATCAACTTCTCGTCACAAAAACACGTTTGATGCGGATCGCCATGCTGGCAGGGGTGGTCGACCGCTTGGTCGCTGCAAATCCTTGAGACGCGTTTTTCAAGCTCTTGAGAGATCTAATCAACGTGATTTAAATCGATTAGAAATTACTACTTTATTTAACATGGGTATCCTTCATAGAAGTTATATGGTTAAAATAGTGATATAGAGATAAGCTCATATAAATAAAATTTATTTTAAATAATTCAACTTTTTAATTTTGAATTAATTCATAAAATCAATTCAACCAATAAACTAATATGAATTATTAAATCCAATACATCGAATTAACATTAGTTATCAATTTGTAGGAAAAACACACTATATCGTTACTAGAAAATACGTGAGCTAGCAAAGGGACCCGATGGACTTATATAAATTGAGCTCCTATAATTATAAAATGACATGTCCCTGACACATATAATTTATAATTATCAACTCTAAAGCTAATATACTAAAAGCTTTAAGCTACATTCTTAAACTACATAAAGAAATTAAACGTCCATGACATATCATAATGTGTAATATCCCATAGGATATTCATAATCCACTTAAGGATGAATTCTATTTTACCTTCTCAATTATATTTATCTTATATTTCATTATCTTACTATTGAAATACTTACTATTCATGACTAATACAAGTAGTGTACCATTTAGTTACACATATATATTTAAATGGTTGAGCGTTTTAGTTTTTAGTTACAAAATAATGCCTATAAGAGAATATCAATAACTCTAAAAAAAAAAAGCTATAGATTTTATATCTATGAATAACGAATTTACATCATTCAAGAGTTATGTCTCTAACATACCCGCATGCATACCTTCATATAATTGAGGATGTCACCCTATGATACTTCAAAAGACACAAGTTAAGAATACAAACCCATTTATTCATTTTAGGATTAAGATGTAACATAAATGATTGTTTAAAATAAATTGATTTATTCAAGCAGAATTATTAACTAAAAGGGTGTTTAGCAGGTCGTGGTCTAGACCACTTTTCAGTTATAAACAGTGTAAAACTCTTACATACTACAATAACAATAAAAAAATCGCTATAGTATAAAGCTCTCACATGCTGCAGTAAAAACAGTTCTAACCAACGATTCTAACCACCCTTCCAAACACCCTATAAATCAATTAATCTTTAGTTCTGCTCTAATATATCATCACCAATGATAATATATCAATGTCTATATATGCGGAGTCTTACTCCAATAACTAAAACAAGTCATCTCTCGTTAGGGATGTAGACAATATAAAAATCTTAACATGAATAAAGTGCCCAACTTTATTCCCTTAATTGCGGATCTTTTATATTTAAACCATCACCTTATGATTCATGTTTTTTATATAATCTGTCCATCATATGAACGATCTTAAAGGTTTAAATTGACAGTCTCAACTGTATGTTTGCTTATCATATATTCAACACAAATAAAAATAAAGAGGACACAATCGATATACTAAGATAAATATTTTATTGATTAAATGTTTCAAGAAACTTATTATATATTTAATCTTTAAGGCACCTAGTCTAACACAAATAGATTATCACAATTTACGAGGAAGGAGAAAAAATGCTCTTTATCAACATTTGCATATGTGAGGGTAATGGGATGGGGTTTTGGGAGATTGGGTGAACTTTCCTTTTGTTTGGTTGATGTGTCCAAAATTTTTAGCCAAATCCGAGTGGTAACAATAATCCAAATCCACATTTAGTGGGGCATTAACTCCAAACTTAGAAGGCAACTTGGATAGAGTTGAACTATCTAATTCTAAACTCACACCCCAATCCTTTATTACATGTTCAAATTTTATTACATGTTCAAATTTTACACTTCCAATTCAAATTATAGTTTAAATCATGCAGATCAAAATTTACCATTCTAGCTAAAAAAATTCAAAACAAAACAATTCTAACCTACAAACTAAAATGAGGCTTTAGTAAATTCAAAGTTGAAGAGCTTCATACTGACAAGTTATACTTAGATTGATTGCAAAAAGGAGTTGCAATATAGATCTTAAGGTGTTGGAATTTTGGGTATGGATTTTGTTTTGTGGGAGGTTTTAGGAGAGGAAATCTTTTCATTTTTTTCTTTCAATGTTTTTGTGAAATAATTTTATGAGTTACAAAATTAAAAGGATAAATTAAGCATTTTATATTCCTAAAAATAAACTACTAGTATTAAAGGGTTTTTTGAAACTACAAGTTATATATATTTTTATTTTATAAACAATAGGGTGACAATGTAATGCTATTGTTACAATAGATACTCTAAAAGCATGTGATGTTCTTATAAAGGACTTTTTTAAATAAATAAAGTGAATTTTTCATTATATCTATGTGTATGTACTTTGTATACTATGAATATTATTAAAAGTCTATAATTATCTATGTGACCTTAAATATTATATATAAGTGAGAAATACAAGTAAGTAATATTTAAAGATGATAATTAAAATGGTTAGTAATATAGAATTGATTATTATGATTATTTACTCAATTAAAATAAGTAATCTTAAATTGAACGTTACTAGTGTAGGTCATCTTCATTGAGAATGAAATAGTCTTATCTGAACTATTAATGTAATGAGTCCTTAAATGAGTGTTGTGTGCAAAATGACATTCTGTTGTACCAGGACATAATGTGATATTATTGGTTAAATAATTTCCATTAAAATGTAACAAGTTTTAATCATATTGACCAATGATTAAATATAAGATGATATTGATTCTGAGTTATTAGTAGACTATTTATGGAGTTGTGTCTTTTGATATACTCGATACATATTCAAGGATCTAATCCTATCTCTTGTATTTGGAGGCATAATGATGTAAGTAGCCAAGAATATTAATATTACAAGATGAAATCCATTTCTCGATTAACGAGAAGTAGATAAATAATTTTCTTAATATTGATTTAGGTCTTGAATAATATGAGTGCTTTGCTCGTGATTAAATTCATAAATTTATCATTCATTAGAGATCTATAGTACTTAAAGATAAAAAATTAATTGGATATATTAATAGATTTTACCTAATTCTAATTGTGAATTATTTATGGAAGATCAACTTATATGCAATGGCTATATTAAATGGACAACTTTGAAATATGAGTAATTATATTTATAATTTTAAAAATACAATTCCAAATTTTTAATAGAGCAATATTGGAATTAATAAAATAGTAATACATTAATTAAGGGGTTTAATTAATGTATTGGTTTTATTGGACTTTGAAATTATAGGCCTATTAGTCCCCCACCATTCTTGTAAATACTGTTTGGACAAGTGTAATTATTGGCTCAATTAATTAATTTAGAATTATAAGATTCTAAATTAAATATCACTTGAAATAAATTAATTATGAATTAATTTATAATAATTAAATAACAAGATTGTTTAATAATAAACAAATGTATTTCTAAATGGCGTGTAATTGCATAGGGTCACTAAGTTACCTATTTCTAAAAGTTTTTTGTTTTGATAAATGTGATTTATTTAAAATTGAAAATTTAAATAATGGAAACAAATCAAATTCGGTAACATGCATTATTTTCCCCTCTCGTGACTGGGTGGTGCCTAATGTAAATAAGGAAAAGAGAAACTTATCCTTTTTATTTTAATTAAATATGTGATATTTAAAATTAAAATAAAGAAAGCTTGCAAAATTAATGGGATCTTTTATTCTCTATAAATAGAGGCATCCTCTATTTATTTTATACACAATTAAGAGTTGTTCAGTCTTGAAAGTTGTAATCTAATGTAGTCCCAAATACAAGGTTGTTACAAGTAATAAAAACTCTATGAATTCGAAGTCGATCCCATAGGAATTGGCGATTACTAAGTCCAGTATATTTATTAAAGTATTTATTTATGATATTTACACTTTTTTACAGTATTTTTTCATTTTCAAATTGTTGTGATTTTGTAACTTCAACAACAAGAAATACAACTGATTTAAAATGAAACTTTTACAATAAGTGCGATTAATTAAAAGAGGAACAACAATAATTATAACAGCGCTAAGGATTAGGTTCCATTCTGACAATTAACTTAATTACATTTTAGCTTTTCTAAATTATTTATTAAATAGTTTAAGAATATACTATGCCACCTTCTAATAAATCAAGCATTACTAAGCATTTACTATGCCGGTTTATGTCTATAATACATCAAATGCTCAACTTAATAAACAAGCATGATTTAACTAAAATAACAAACAAAATAATAAATTAAGCATTTACTATGTCATTCATTGTCTACTAATCAAGGTCCTTCCAAGCATTATTCGTACCAGTCTATGTTGATAATAAATCAAAACCAAAATTTGGCCAAAGTTCTAGCTAAGAAAATACTAAAAATCCTAAGTTTCCTAAGAAAAAAATTTTGCATTACAACTACTTAGAAAACTAAGAAAAACTAAAAATATTGATAGTAATTTTGCAAAATTTCTCCCTCTATCCTCAGCTAAAAAAGAAAATTAAAAAGACATATTTAAAATAAAACATGATAAACACATAAAAATGCACATTTTCTAAAGCTAAAATCATTTGTTTTACATTATTATTTGTCATTGAATCTTCTAATTAATAGTATTTTCATATTTAACAGTGTTTTTGTGTCTTAGTGTGTAAATGTATCTTAATATGTGTTTGTAGCATGTTTTTATGTTTAAGTAATTTTTAGAGATGTTTCTGTGTGTGAAATATTTTTCTATATCCAATCAGTAAAACCATTAATTTTCGTGTTGTAATTTTTTTTGCGGTC
This sequence comes from Artocarpus heterophyllus, assembly GCA_025403435.1. NCBI lineage: Eukaryota > Viridiplantae > Streptophyta > Magnoliopsida > Rosales > Moraceae > Artocarpus > Artocarpus heterophyllus. Next base: position 25,851,494 of record CM046354.1, on the reverse strand, counting down.
TTAGTAAGTTTTATAGTGTGTTTTGGGTTTACAAATTGTTTTAATATATTTTTAGTAATTTTTAAAAATATTTTTATGTCTAAAGTAGTGTTTTCGATATAACCGAATTAGCTTTATACGATATTTCTAGTTTTTATGAATTTTATTTTATTTTTCATTTTTAAAAATCATTGTAAGTATTATGTTTGTAACATAATTAATTTTAGTGTGTGTTAATTTTAGATTCAAAATCTAGAAAAAAAGGAGCAAAATAGCGTAAAAACAAATAGAAATGGATAATAAATACAAATAGTGCTTGTGTCAGTGCTGCATCAACACAACATCAGCAAAAAGAGAATCTTTCACGCAATTTGATATGCAACTTGCTTGTCAAGTTGTAAAAGAAAATATTATAATATAATATTTAATAAAGTAATAAATAATAAAATATTATTAAAATAATGTAAATAGTGCACATCTTTGCAATATAAAGAGGGTGCATCCGTTCATTTGGTACATCCCTTCCTTCCTTTCTTTAGCTGGCTATTGAGCTTTTAGCTCAACAATATCTTCTTTAAGGAGGAGATGCTACTAGAGCACTCCTCCAACCCCACCAAAAATAATAAAATAATGCCTAAATTAGTGTAGAGAGTCTGGTGAAGCAGAGAGATGATCTTGTATGCATAGTACTCTGGTATGGTTTTTAACTTTACATATGTGTTGGGACGTTTATAGTTTTATGGAATAAATTATATTTTCTATATTTTTAATAATTATTGTTAATGTTGTTATGTTGCCTATTTTTACATAAATTTAGTCATGCTTTGTTTATATAATTTAATTGTATTACACTATTAATAAAATAATAATGAAATAATGCTTAATTTTATGGAATATCATTTATTGTGGTATGACTTGTTATATTGTCGATTTTAGAAATTTCATAAGATGAGGTTATACCAAAATTAAAGTAAAAATTTATTCCATTAAAATATAATAATTTTGATTTGTTATTATCTTTTCTATCTTAAAATTATGTTAGTAATAACTGTAGTGATAACGGTTATAATTGTCATAGTTAGTGCACCTAATCACTAGTGAGAATCACTTTAGGTTGACTTATAGAAATAGTAAATAAGCTTGCAATTAACGAGAAAAGATTTAAAAAATCAAATACCTTAGATAATTTATAATTAGAGTTAAATTTCATACCAATTACAAAACATATAAGTGATTCTCAAAGCTTCACCGTTTTAATTTTATGTTTTAAAACATTGTTTAAATTTGTTGAAACTTTTATTTTCTTTTAAATTTTGTTTGTAAAACCCTTGCCATTTTATAATGTTAAATTATCAATCTTTCAAATTTCTATCTCCTTGTGGATATGACAATCTTTTTCTATGCTACAAATGTCTGCATTTAAAGAAACATTTTTGGCATTACATCAAAACAATATAAATATAATTGGACATAATTTTTACAACATAATCTTAAAACTATTTTACAAAAAACATAAGCTAAAAACTAAACTATTTATTTAAATAGTAATTTTTTTCTCGAATGAGGGGGTGCATGCTACGAGCTTGAGACTCCATATTTATAGGGGCTACAAAATACTATTGGGAAATTTTTTTAATATTTTTTACACTGTTTTTGTTAAAAACGAAAGCAAATGTAAAGTTGAACATTTTTTAAATTATTTTTTCTTCTTTCCTCCTTCGGATTCTCCTTCTTTAGAATTTGAGAATTCAGTCATTATCCTCTACATCGCGGCGGCTGGAGGCACCAAAGGGACATAATCTAAACCCGTCAATTTGCGATAGAATGATTGAATAATACAGAAGGAGGCAAGACTAGGTGGGGCTAAAATGGGGCTAACTTTATTAGCATTAGATTGTGACTTAGACGGTCACGTTCACGAGATTACAAGAATAACTTCAGAATGCTCTCTTGGGATTAGACAAACTGAGGCAGTGGTGGACTTGTTTATCGCACGCGCTAACATGTGCAATGATGTTAAACATGTATGCCCTAAGAAGTAAAAATATAATAAGTTTTTGGAAACATTTTTATCAATAAAGAATTTATTCATTATTAATATACCAAATATTGTCCTCTTTACGTTCATATTTGTTGAATGTATGTTAAGCAAACAAAAGTCTGAGACTGTCGGTCTAAACCTTAAGAATTGGGCATATGATGGATGGATTATGTAGAAGATACGATTCTTAAGATGATGGTTTAAATCATAAGATCCGCAATCGAGGGAATAAAGTTGGGCGTTTTATTCATGCAAAGATTGTTATGTTGTCTATACCCCTTTTGGGAGATGGTTTGTCTTGACCATCGGAGGTGGACTCCATGAATAGAACATTGGCACATTGTCATAGGTGATGATGTGTTAGATCGGGACATAAAGTGAATTGATTTGGATTAATAATTTTGTCTTGGCAAATCGATTCACTTTAGACAATCATTTATGCTGTATCTTAATCCTGAGATGAATAATGGGCATGTTGTCTTGACTTGTATCTTTTGATGTACCAAAGGGTGACACCCACATCTTAATAGTGGTATGCATGCCGGTATATTAGAGGCATGACTCTTGATAGCGTAGACTTGTTATTCATAGATATAGAATCCATAGCTCCTCTTCAGGAGTAATAATATCCTCTTATATGCATTATCCTATAATTGAAAAACTGAAGCGTTCAACTATTTGGATATATATAGGTGTAACCGAATGGTATACTATTTTTGGATAGTAAGTTTTCTGATGGTGAGATAATGGAACGTAAAATAAAAATAATCGGGAAGGTAAGACAGAACTTGTCCTTAAGCCGATTATGGATTATCATATGGGGATACGATACACTATGATATCTCATGGAGACTTAGCTATATGAGCTTCATAATTCTATGTAGTTCGAGAGTGCAGCTCTAAGCTTTTAGTGGAGTAGCGTTGGAGTTGATAATTATGAAATGTATATCTAGGATATTGGGTTTCATAATTATCGGGAGCTTGAACTATATAGGTCAATTTGGTCCCCTTTGCTAGCTCACAACATCCTGTAACGATACGGCGTGCTTCTAATAATTGGTAACTTATGTCGGATTTATCAGATTGGTTGAAATTTGGAAAAATCAAATAATTTATGTCTATTTATCGGTTAAATTAATTTTGTGATAAAAATTAATTTAAGATAAACTTGTTGAATTATAAGGATCGGATAATTCTTGTTTGTTTATTGGTTGATTTAATTTTAGATAAATTAGGTTAAGATAAACTTGTAGAATTATTGGGAATTGATTTATTTTCTTAGAGATTATCTAGATAAAGTTATTTTGATTAGATAACTTCTATATTGGGTTGTTTGAATTAAAACTGAGACTTTATTATATAGAATCTTGGGTAGAAAATAAAAGATTCACGGAGATTTTTTATCGACAGTTCGGCCTATAGATGGATGTATTCGGCCTACCGATGGGGCCTGTTCAGCCTGCCGATCAGGTGGTTCGGCCTGTCGATCAGCGAATGATAAGATCACACGTTTCCATACAGATCTTATCAGATATTGATCCGAACTTAATTCTATTTCGAGTTTTTGAGACCTAATCTGATAAGGACTAACCCTAGAACCAAGCTCTTTATAAAGGGAGTAAGTCTTAAGAGTTACTAAGATCAATTAAGAGATTAAGAGTGATACTCTGCTAGTGAGAATCTGAAAACTCCCTAAGAGCTTTTGTTCACAAATCATGAACACTTGCTTGGGGTTCTCTCGATTGATTGGAAGGAGAGTCACCTAGTGGAAGAGCTGTACATGTGAGCCCACACTCACTCTGATCGTGGATAGAGAATAGCAAAGAAGACTAGTTGGTTGAGGCTCTTCTAGAACGTTACTTCTCTTCACATTTTGCGAGGGTTCTTCGGCACACAAAGATTAGTGAGATCCGGTTACTTTATGCATATAGCATGTCAAACTTGTGTTTTGAAAATTACTCTGATGTAAAATTTTTAAAGTTCCGCTGCGTACTATTTTTTTTCCAACAAATGACGCACTGACACACATTATGAGATCAAATGGTCCTCGGTGTTTGGTGGTACGATCCAATAGCTTAGAAGCTGCCACTTATCCTTTCTAATTTAAAATTAAATTTTTGTTATTTTAAAAGCATTTGTTACCTAATTTTGCCCATTTTTGTGTCATTTTGCTTTGTTTTTGCTCTGGATTTCAAATTTAAAGATAGAAAATTGAAACAAAATTAATTATTTACAAACATAATATTTACAATAATTTTAAAAATATTTTTATGTTAAAACATACAAAAATAATAACAAACTTCTACAATTCCGGACCTTTCGGTATGGGTATAGGACATATAAAATATTTGAGATTCGAAAGTATTTTTAGAAATTACTAAAAATATTATAAAGCATATTTACAAACTTAAAACATAGTAAGACTTAAATTAAAATTACTACTCATTATTTTTATGGTTTTAATTAATTTCAAAATAAACTAGTATTTTACATATGAAAAAGATTCTAAAAATTATTGAAAATATTATTAAACATAAAACATATTAAAAAGTTGATTTTAAACACATTTTTTTATAGAAAGACACTAAAATACTATTCAACATACAATTGCTTTAATTAAGGAGTTTAATGAGAAATATGAATGCAAAATGATTATATTTAGTTTTAAAAAATGTGCATTTTCTAAGTCTCATCAAGAATCTCGGTGAGACTGTAAAAACTCTACCAAAATCCTTAGTAGTAGTCTTGTAAAAAGAGAAAGAAAAGTGAAGAAGAGATTCCATTCCTAGTCATACTTTGCTCACATAATGAAGAAGAAAAATGTTTGTTATATATGTTTCGTACTTGTACCATGTTTCCTCATTTTTTTCTTAAAACATTCTAGAAAACCAACGGTTATGTGAAAACACAAAATACCAAAATCATAAAAACCCTTCAAATTTTTAGACAATATCCAAAATATCCTTTAAGTTTTTTGTTTTATGATATCTCCTAGATGTTTACTTAATATTTGTTTTTATAATCCAAAAAATATTCTCTACATTTTGCTTTTGCAAAATTTTTAGTTTTAGACATGTGAAAATTTTTAAAACATTTTATTCATATCTGTAATTTTAATCTAAATTTATGTTTTTGCTCCCTAAAATTTTCTAAGGGTTAATAATTATAACTTCTAATTTTTTAACTATTTCTCAATTTGTCTCACTTTTTTCGAAAATTACTAAGGTATCATTTGAATTTAAAAAACTTATTTCAATTTCATACCCATGAGTAGAAAATATTAGGCAAAATAGCATAACAGCCTTAAATAATTATGAAAAACTATTTTATACAATTATAAACATAAAAAATCTAAAAACGAAATATCAAAGTCCCGTTTGGTAGTGTTTTCATTTTGGTTTTGTTTTCAAAAAAAATCTGAAAATAAAAATGTTTTGAGAAATGTGTCAACGCTCTTTCTAAAATAGTATTTAGTTATATATGATGGTATGTTTTTTAAATTTTTTTTAATAATACATATATTAATAATAAAAGAATTATTAAAAAAAATGAAGAGAAAAAAATTCCTATGCTCTAGTGGGTTTAGAAAAAGAAAGCTCTACCTCTTCCTCAGCTGTAGTGGGTTATGAACGCCGACGATGATAGACCCAGCTCTCATCCTTAACTGCCATCAACGACCCCAAGATCTCACCCTCTCTTGCTCTCCCTAGGTGTCCTGCAGTGGCTACTGCACATGGTTGTAGGGCAATGAAGGTCACTAGGAGGAGGGCATGAGGTCGTTGGGAGGAGAGGCTGGGTTAGTGGTCTTGCTAGCGAAGGATAGTAGGTCTGAGGAGCACGGTGGAGGAGATGACATTGTCATCAATAGATATCACTCAACATAGAAAATCGAGGATCGCTAGGTTGGCGATCAAGGAGATAGGATGAACTCTGGCACTAGGCGAGGGAGTCATGATTATTGCGATTAGGCAACGCCAAGATCTGTCGGCGATGGATGACAACATTTGATTGAGTATTTTTGGGAGGAGAGAGAGGCCTTCGAGATAGGAGGAGCGAGAGAAGGATTTAGAGGAGATCTCCGTCATTGGTGCTAGGCTATGGCTTGGGTGGTTGCTTTGACGACAACCTCTAGCATGCTCCTATGACATGCATGGGATATCGATGGCTGTGGTGACATTGAAATCTAGCAAGCAATGGCACCAGATTTTTGGTTTAAGAGGCAGTTAGGGGATTGTTGTTGGAAGGGGAGAGAGATTGAGGGAATGATAGAGAAGATAGAAAATTATGAAAACAAGTTTTTTTTTTTTTTTTTTTCATTTTTGGGTCTTTTGGGGGTGTTTCAAAAATGTTTTTATTTTAGGTAGATTCAAAAAAGTAACCAAAAAATATTTCAAAACCCTTTTCACTTTTTGTATGTTTTGAAAATGGGAAAATCATCCCAAAAACAGAACCAAATGGCCCCCAATTTTCAACAAAGGATTTTAAGTGTTATGGCTTTTTAAATATAAAAATATTTTTTATAAAATTTTCTAAAGAAGAAAAAATATATTTCATAAATAAATTAGGTCTGTTTAAGGGGATCTTTATCTTATCTTCATTTTTTTGGTCCAAAAGACTATGAGGAATAAAATTGAAACAAGTTTTTCAAATCCAAAGGATATCTTTGTAGTTTTTAAAAACAAAAAGAAGAAACTGATGGATAGTTAAAATTATGAGGTATAATTTCATAATTAACCTAATTTTCCAATTCAAAATTGTTTGGAGAATGCTTTTGATGTTATAAAGCAAAGCAAAGTATAGCAAAAGACTAAATAGAACAAGAGAGAAAGCACAAGAAGAAATGAGAGATAAAGTATCTTTCTATTCTTTCACTTGCAAGGGATGAACATATAAGCTTAACACAACCTCTATTTATAGGCCAAGAATCATAACTAGAGGTTATAGCAATAGACATAACTTACATAGGCTATCTATACAATTAAGAGCTACATAATGCACAATATTAAGAGGGATTCAATAGTGAGATAATATGGTATAAATGTGAATTGTAAATTTGCAAATAAAACTTAGCATGTAACTCATGGCATACCAAGAGGTGGCATTCACACATACACACACTTGATTCATAATACTTTCCCTTAGATGTCCACTATACAAAGAATATACCTCATTAAAGACCTTACTAAGAAAAAACCCAATGGGAAAAAAATCTTAGTAAAGGAAAAAAGAGTACATAATTCTTGTATGCTTTACATTTAGGATTGCCTCATTAAAAACCTTGCCAAGAAAACCCAATGGGACAAAAACCTAGGCTAAAGGAAAAAGAGTACAATATGTAGTGTCTCCCCCTCATGTCAACATCTTTTCTTCAAAGATCTCTAAGTCGACGCATACCAATTTTGTGTACCAACTTCTCAAATGTTGTTGTAGGAAGTGCCTTTGTAAACAAATCTGCCAAGTTGTCACTGGAGCAAATTTGATGTACGTCGATCTCTCTTTTCTTTTGAAGCTCGTGCATAAAAAAGAATTTTGGTGAAATATGCTTTGTTTTGTCTCCTTTTATGTAACCTTTTTTGAGTTGGACGATACAGGTTGCATTATCTTCATACAACATAGTTAGACTTTCTTTGTTGAATGAAAGATTACATATTTCTTTTGTATATTGCATGAGGAATCTTAACCATACATATTCTAGACTTGCCTCATGAATCGCTAATATCTCAGCATGATTCGAAGATGTGGCAATTAGGGTTTGCTTTGTCGAGCGCCAAGATATAGTTGTATCACCATATATAAACAAATAACTTGTTTATGATTGTGCTTTATGTGGATCAGAAAAATATCCTGCATCTGCATATCCAATCAATTTCGACTTCAAATCCTACATATAATACAAACCCATATCTATTGTACCACGAAGATAATGAAGTATTTGTTTGACACCATTCCAATGTCTTCAAGTTGGTGATGAACTATATCTTGCTAGTAAGCTAACAGAGAATGTTCTATTAGGTCTTGTGCAGTTAGCAAGATATATTAGTGCACCAATAGCACTAAGATATGATACTTCTAGACCAAAAATTTCTTTATCGTCATCTCGAGGATGAAAAGGATCCTTTTTTGTATCAAGAGATCGTACAACCATGGGAGAACTCATTGGATAGGATTTATCTATATTAAAATGCTTTAATATCTTTTCAATATATGTTGACCGATGAGCCAAATTCCCTCCCAATAAATGCTCGATCTACAAGCCAAGACAAAATTTTGTTTTTCGAAAATCCTTCATTTCAAATTCATTTTTCAAATATGTTATTGTATCTGTAAGCTCTTCGTGAGCTGAATGATATTCAAATCATCAATATAAACTGTAATAATAGTAAATCTAGACTTCAACCTTTTAATAAAAACACACGGACAAATTGGATTGATAATATATCATTCTTTCAAAAGATATTTACTTAGATGATTATACCATATGCATCTAGATTGCTTGAATCCATACAAAGAACTTTGTAATTTAATTGAATACATTTCTTGGGGTTTTTACTTGCATGCTTTAGGAATTTTTAGGCCTTTAAGGACTTTCATATAAATTCACTATTAAGTGACCCATACAGATTGGCCGTTACAACATCCATTAGACGCGTGTGAAGTCCTTCTAAAATTACCAGGCTAATAAAAAATCTAAATATAATTGTATCCACCACTGGTGAATATGTCTCCTCATAATCAATACCAGGTCTTTGCGAAAAGCATTGTGTGACAAGTCGTGCTTTATATCTGACAACTTTATTTTCTCATTACGTTTTTGCACAAATATTCACTTGTAGCCTACAGGTTTTACACCTTCTAGTGTTTGGACAACAGGCCCAAAAACTTAACATTTTTCAAATGAATTTAATTCTGCCTGGATTACGTCTTTCTATTTTAGCCAAGCATTTCTATGCTGATATTCTTCAACAGACTTTGGTTCAAGATCCTTGTTTTCTTATGTAATATCAAGAGCTATTGCATATGTAAAGATGTTGTCGACAACAATTTCATTTCGGTTCCATCTCTTTCCTGACATAGCTTACTGAGATCTCTCCATTAACATCATTTTCAGGTGCCTGAACCTCTTCTGGGGTTACTAGGCTCTTCAAGAATATTAATAACATTGGAAATGCCAACTTGCTTATTATTTAGCTCTTTTTTCTTTCTTAAACTTTTATCCTTGAAACCGATGGGTCTACCATGTTTCTGGTGTGCCTTAGACTCATTTGCTAGCATATTAGTATTTTTTGCGGTGGGAACATCAATTTGAATTGGAGCATTCTCAGTTGGTATATATGATTTTGTCACTTTCTTAACATTAGTAAATGCATTTGATAACTAATTTGCGACCTTTTGTAAATTGATAATTTTTTTGAACTTCTAAGTCACATTGATTTATATGAGGATCGAAGTGAGATAATGATAATGCATTTTGTGAAATTTCTTGTTTTTCTAGCTATTGTTTATCTCCCCTTACTACTGGGAAAGCTGTCTCAGCAAATTGACAATCGACGAACTGTGCCGTAAAGAGATCACCAGTTAAGAGTTCTATATATTTAATTATTGACGGGGATTCAAATCTAACATAAATCCCCAGTCTCCTTTGAGGACTCATCTTAGTGCGCTGTGGTCAAGCCATTGGGATGCATACTGTGCAACAAAAAATTCTTAAATGGGAAATATCTGGCTCTATACCAAAAACAAACTATAATAGGGATTATTTATGATATGCAGTTGCCTTATGCGAATAAACGCTGCATCATGTAATATGGCATGTCCCCAAGCAGAGCTAGGCAATTTTGTTCTCATTGGTAAGGGCTTAGCAATTAATTTCATCCTTTTAATAAAAGATCATGCTAATCCATTTTGCGTGTGTACGTGAGCAACAAGATGCTTAACAGTAATCCCCATTGATATGCAATAATCATTAAAAGCTTAGGATGTAAATTCTCCTGCAGTATCTAGACGAATTTACTTGATTTTGTAATCTGGGAATTGCGCTCGTAATCGGATTATTTGAGCAAAAAGTCTTGCAAATGTAATATTGTGAGTAGATAATTAACAAATATGTGACCAACATATTGATGCAATTATTAGTACCATAAAATATTGAAATGGTCCACATGATGGAATAATAGATCCACATATATCTCCTTAAATTCGTTCTAAAAATATTAGAGATTCAATTGTAACTTTCATTGGGATGGCCTTATAATCAGTTTTCCTTAAAAACAAGCATCGCATGAAAAATCTTTGAACAAAAGAATCTTTTGGTATTTTAAAGGGTGTCCATTTGAATTTTCTATAATCATTCGTATCATTATTAAACCCAGATGACCAAAATAGTTGGGCTAAACGATAAAATTCCTTGAATCTTTGGACTCTTGGTTCATCACCACACAGGATTCAATTGGATTTATAAACGTATAATATAATTCAGAAGAGTATGCTAGTAGCTTTTTCAATATTTGTTTATTTCTTGAGACATTAGACGTAATATAAAGACATTCAACGTCTTTCTCATTTGTTGTCTCAACATGATAATCATTACGACGTATATCTTTACAACTTAGGTGGTGTTTAGCGGTAGTGGTTCACACCACTTTCTTAGTTATAAATAGTGTAAAGCTCTCACATGCTACAGTAATAATAAAAAAATTGCTACATTGTGAAGCTCTCACATGTTATGGTAAAAATAGTTCTAACAAACGGTTCTAACCACCCTACCAAACACCCTATTAGTAGATTTCTTTTTGATCTATTAGAATATATTACATTGTTAATTATAAACTTTGTACTACTAGGTAATGATATATTAGTTCTACTGAAGCCCTCAATGAGATTTGGAATACCAGATATTGTACTAATATTAGCTTCAGCTAATATTAGATTGGAAAAATATTTTTTATCTTTGAGAATAGTGTGTTATTCCACTGCTCGCTAGGCAAAAGGCTTCACCATTAACTTTAATATCGATGAAATGATTTTAGAAATCTATGTCTCTTATGAAAAATTAAACAAAAAGATAAGAAAATAATATACTAAACACAATCCTTTTTTTTTTTATAAGAAAGCATATGGAGATTACAAAACATAATAAAAACACACCAAAATTATAAAGCACACTAACATAAAAACACATCGAAACATACTTAAAATTATGGTCATACCAGAAATAAAAACAAACTAAAGATAACACACTATAGATAGATTGATGGGAGAACATCTTTTCAAGCCATATTGATGTTTCCCTTACTAATTAAATTCTCAAAATTTCCATCATGATTCTCAAAGAAATCTACAACGTCCAAGTGTATAAAATCTATAGGATATGGTGTTCAGTAAAGTTTCTCACAACAAAGTTTGCCTTTGCACCTTTTCCTTTCTCCTTCAAGGAAGCTTCGTAAAGATCAACAAATTGTTTAGAAATGTGACTTGTACGTCTTCAATGTCCTTTCATGCCATATTTCATTGTCCTTGGAGGCTTCATTTTGAAAACCCTTTTCTTCTTGTTTCTCGTCATTCTTCTCTCATTTTTTATGATGAGATGCAACTTTCTTGAAATTTGAGAAGTTTTGGTTATAATAACCATGACTACGACCACAACCACGACCATGACCACATCTACCATGCCGACCATGCCCAGGATCTTCAATATATGTTGCATTTGCTTCAGGGCATTGATCTAGTTGGGCGAGATTAATGATTTTCCATCAACAATTCATTATTTTGTTCGACAACAAGAAGACATGATATTAATTTAGAATATTTTTTAAAGCCTTGCTCTCGATATTGCTATTGCAATGGCCCATTAGAGGCATGAAAAAGTACAGTTTGTTTTTTCTAACATATCTTCATCAGTAACACTTTCTCTACATAATTTTGATTGAGAAGTAATTTTAAATATTGCGGAATTATACTCACTCACAGTTTTAAAATCTTACAGTCGTAAGTGCATCCAATTATAGCGAGCTTTAGGAAGTATTATAGTCTTTTAGTGGTCATACTTTTCCTTTGAATTTTTCTATAGGACATATGGATCTTTTACCATCAAATATTCAGTTTTCAATCCTTCATGGAGATGATGACGAAGGAATATCATTGCCTTTGCGTGATCGTGTGAGGATACGTCATTTCCTTCTTTTATTGTATTTCCAAGTTTTATAGCATCAAGGTGGATTTCAACATCAAGAGTCCATGCCAAATAATTTTTGCTAGAAATATCAAGAGCAACGAACTCGAGCTCTATGAGATTCGACATTGTGATAATTACTTTATAACAAATATATGATAAATTTAATAAAAACGACATCAATGATTAAAAAAATTACAACAATACACTATTGTGACCATAATACATAACGGAAAAAAAATAAGCACCATAACCATCAAATAAATATATTAATAATTATGAATTCATCAATTAATGGTAAATTAAAGAGAAATGACAATATAAAATGAAGATAGTCAATAAATTCATTTCTAATAATTATGACACATTTAAAATACATATAATGCATATGTGTCAACCATTGCAAACGAGCATATTTATATTGAACGATAATACTACGAAATTAAAGCAATGTTGCTATTACAAATACATAGTACGCATGAATTAATAACCATGGACATAAAAAAATGACAGAGGAAAAGCTCAGTAGAATTTTATATTAAAGTATGAAAATCAAAAGTTAATTATCATAATGACCACAATCATCTATGAATAATATATAATGAGATTCAAGTTACAAAAATTTTGAAATATAAAGTTAATTGTAAGAAAGATTTCAAAGACTATATATATATATATGTATGAATATATGTTTGCAATAATTAAGTACATAGATATATAACATACAAATGTATACATGTGAGAAAGAGATAATTAGGATGCATAAAACGAAATCACGAATATATGATATGATCAAATAATATATATAAGTAGACTACCTTCAAAGAATGTGTCTAAATGAATCGTAAATACTTAAAGAAATCACGGTAGAACTCATGCTAATAACATGTTATAAAACAAAGTAAAGTATGACAAAAGACTAAAAAGAATAAGAGAGAAAGCACAAGAGAAAATGAGACACAAAGTATCTTTCTATTCTTTCACTTATGAGGGATGAATATACAAGCTTGCACAACCTCTATTTATAGGCCAAGAATCATAACTAGAAGTAATAGCAATAGACATAACTTACATAGGTTATATATACAATTAAGACAGACATAATGTGCAATATTAAGAGGGATTCAATGGTAAGATAATATGGTTTAGATATGAATTATAAATTTACAATCAAATCTTTGCATGTTACTCTTGGCATACCAAGGGTAGCATCCACGCATACACATACTTAATTCGCAATATTTGAAAACTTTTGCTTACACTTGCTTTTTTTTTTTTTAACTTTTAATTATATCCTATTATTTTACACGTGCGCATATATACACATATATATTACTGTGAGTATTTTAAACGTTTTATTTACACATCATTTTTACTATTTTTTTTTTGTATGCATCGACTTAAATTGAAGAATTAAAAAAAATATTATACAATGCCTGCCCAAGTTCACATTTCCGTGAATATTTAAGTCGTTATAAAGAAATTCTCTCTCATAATAAATACAGAAAATGATGCCTTTGAAAATTATATCATATATAAAAAGTTATATAATTGGAATTTATATAAAAGTAACTAGATGGTTTTCAATTTATTTCCTAATGCAAAAAATTGAATTTTCTCCTTCTTCTTCTTCTCACTACTACTGCTTTTATTTCTTTTTTAATCACTTTTAATTATTATTAATGAGAGAAAACACACACCTTATAAACGAAGCATTTTATTAATTATTTATTGTTTTTTTCTTTTATATATCTATATATATACTTTATTTTTTAATTATTTTTCATTAGTATGCTACTTTCAGATCCATGCTGTCTTTAAAGAATCGATAGGGGTAATATAGTCATTAGAAACCAAGAGATTAGAAAAGTTAACAATGGTAGGGGCAAATCAGGTAATATGGAACAATGTTTGTTCCCTCGTTCCAACTTTAACCTTTGCAAGGACACTCCAAATCCCTCCCCTTCTATTTCCCTCCCAGATTAGCCATATCAATATTACTCCCATTCCTCGGAATTTCCCATATGACGCGCTCTTCCTAGTTCCTCTGCTTCTAGGGTTTAGGGTTTCTGAAGATTCAATCTTGCTCTGAAGAAGAGGAAGCAGAAAAGATGGCGGATTCTAATGCCTCGATTGCCGCGCCCAACGCTTCTTCGCATGTGGCGGATGGAATTGGCGGGAATGTGGACCCCGCAGAAGCTCGCCTCTCCGATTTCTGCAAGGTTTTTTTTTTTTTTTTTTTTCCCTTCAAAATTTCAGTTTTGCTCATACTTTCTCCAGCGTTTTCCTCTGCTTAATTTGGTTTGTGATGATTGTGGTTGAATCTGCAAAAATTATGGAATCTGCAGAATGCACTGGGTTTGGATTCGAAGATCAAAGCGGAAGCTCTGAAGCTGTTTGGAGAAACCAAGCATCTCTTGCAAGCAAACGTGTCTGGAATTGGAAACGGAGCGGTGAGCTTGAGCCTTTTTCCGGTTCCCGATTGTTGAAATTTGGCGGGGGATTATCGTTTCTCTGTTCGGACTAAATCAAGATTTATTTTTTCTTGCTTCCATTTGCCTTTGTCTGTACTAGCCTGAGGAAGCAGAACGCTACTGGTTTGTGTTCGTTGTGTACTCGGCGAAGAGGTTGAGTGCGAAGGACGGGGATGATGTCCATGAGGGATCTGAAGACAGTGGGATTACGTTGTTCCAGATTTTGAGGGCTGCGAAGCTCAAGTATGTTGATTATTGATGTGGTTTTATTTTTGTTGCCGTATAATCTGCGGATTTTGAATTTTGTTTTGTTTTTGTTCTTTTTTTTTTTTTTTTTGTTTTCCCTTTCAGCATTATGGATTTTTTCAAAGAACTTCCTCAGTTTATTGTCAAGGCCGGTTCAAGCTTGAGCAGTCGTTATGGCAAAGATTGGGAAAACAGACTTGAGGTATTCGTTTGGTGGAGGTTTATGCTTACACTTTGAGAGGGCTGTTGTATCATTACGTCTTGTGCTTTTGCTTTAATTTGTTTTGTTTATTTGCACTTTTTGCTGATGTTTCGGAATTTATGTTTTTCTTACTAGGCGAAGGAGTTACAAGCCAACTTTGTGCTCTTGGGCTTATTGAGCAAGTGAGTATTTTTCCTTCTGTGTCTCTCTTTTATGTCTAAATGCCTAGAGGTTATTGTTTTATAAATTTCTTCTATGTAAGTTATTTGCATTGTTATTGTTTGCAACTTTCATAGTTAATCATGTCCTTTGTAGCTAGAACCACAATACATGAGGGAAAAACATTATTTTTCATTCCTTATGTTACTAGCTCATTATTCACTCGTTTTTGTCAGTGGGATCTTAGCCGTGAAGAGAATGGCTATGATGGTAGTTTAAGGTTGTGGGTTAATGCTGATGATTTGTTAATTGGTTTTGGGTAGCAATGGTAGAAGCAATAGAGTTTTGGTGTATATAATTACTTTTTCAAGGGTAGGTCAAAGTTCCATGTAGGCAACAGATTTCTTGGAATGTTCACTCAAACTGCAGAGGCGAACAAAATAAGTTAAAGAAGATATTTGTTTTGCTTGACCTTTTATTTTATTTTTTTTGTGAAAAGTTGATTCTTTTAAAATTTTATTTTTCAAGAAAACATGAGCTTCTGAAATTCCAAATGTGCTGTTCAGGAACGAACTTTTTACTAGAAATACAATCAAACATTACAGCGTGAACATATGTAACAATACTATTCTTATCAACTTGTCTTTCTTTCTCTCCGTTATTGTAATGGTTTCTCTGTCATTGACCTTTGTCCGTTTTGTACCAAGCATTTTTTTTCCTAAAGTAATAGGGTGTTTGGGAAGTGTGGTTAGAACCAATTTTGGTTAAAAATACTGTACAATGTGAGAGCTTTACACTATAGCAACATTTTGCTTTTGTACTTTAGACTTTGTACTGTTTGTTGGTTGGAACCAATTGGTTCTAAATGTCAAGTTTTTGTTTGCTAGGTTGTCTTGAGAACCTTACCTTCTAACGATGCATCTAATTGATTTACTTTTGAAAGGTTCTACAAACGAGCATACTTGGAATTCTTCTTGGCAAGTGATGCAAATATGGATAAGCAGTCAACTAGTGGGAGTCCCACTGGTTATCTGTCAGAGTATCATCGTTTTGGATGGTTGCTGTTCTTGGCTTTTCGCACGCATGTGTTCAGCCGCTTCAAAGATCTAGTAACTTGCACTAATTGTTTGGTATCTATATTGGTAAGTTCAACTCTTTGTATCAATCACATTGGATATTACTGTTAGGATGATAGGTTAGTTACTTTATACATGCATTTTGTATTGTGGTTTCTTTTCACGACATTAAACAATATATATTGCTTTTAAAATATTATATGCTAATGGTAGAACAACTATAAGGGTCCAAAGCATTTATGTTCCTACATAATTAATTTTTGTGCTCTACGTGTCATGAATTGAATATTTTATTCACATTTGTTATGTTCCATCTGTTAAATTTAATAGCTTTCTATTTTTATTTTTTTCCCTCTCTGCTTTATTGAGTAATTCTATCTTTTTTTTTTTTTCAGGCCATTTTGATCATTCATGTCCCTTCTCGTTTCAGAAACTTTAGCATCCTTGACTCTCCAAAATTAGGTATTTCTTTTTTTTTTTTTTATTGTGGCCTTTAGAAGTTTTAATAGATGATTGAATCTCCTCTTTTGAAGTGTTTATGGCACTCTTCTTTCTTCTTGATTCATTTGATCTCTAATGTAGTCAAAAAAGAAAACAAAGGTGTGGATTTGCTTGCATCACTTTGCAACACTTACGACACCTCAGAAGACGAATTAAAGAACAGAATGGAAGAGGCAAATTCTTTGATTGCTGAAATTTTGAAGAAGAAGCCCCGTTTGGCATCTGAATGCAGAAGTGAAAATCTTGAGAATATCAATCCAGGTTCATTTGAATTATTTTCTGTCTTAAAAAGTTTATTTATTTATTTATTTTTTATTATTCCGATATGTTTTTTTCTGATCATCCTTAAATCTATTCAATGCAGATGGGTTAACGTATTTTGAAGATCTGATGGACGAATCTTTTTCATCCAATTTAGATATTTTAGAAAAAGACTATGTTAATGCAATTCGGAATAAGGGTGAACTGGATGAGAGGTTGTTTATTAACGAGGAGGACAGCTTACTTGGTACTGGGAGTTTATCTGGAGGTTCTATGAGCATGACTGGTGTCAAGGTTAGTTTGGGATTTGAGTTGCATTTGTCATCTCATGGAATTGTTTTGAGTCGACTGGAGTCTAGATGCTTTTCATTTTCTGGCGGGAAACCCATTTGACAGGGCTTTCTTTTTTCTTATTTGTTTGTGTAGAGGAAATTTGATTCAATATCTTCTCCAACAAAGACAGTTTCAAGTCCTCTTTCACCCCAGCGGTCTCCTGCATCTCATGCTAATCGCAGTCTTGGTGGTGCAAGTTCAAAGATAGTAGCTACACCAGTGAGCACTGCAATGACAACAGCAAAGTGGCTTCGGACTGTCATTTCTCCACTTCCTGCAAAACCCTCACCAGATCTGGAACGTTTCCTGCTGTCATGTGATAAGGATGTTACTAATGATGTGATACGCAGGGCCCAGATAATACTAGAAGCCATATTTCCTAGCAGCGCACTAGGTGATCACTGCGTGACTGGAAGTCTACAAAGTGCCAATCTCATGGACAGAATCTGGGCAGAACAAAGGAGATTGGAAGCACTTAAACTCTATTACAGGGTTCTGGAGGCAATGTGTAGAGCAGAGGCTCAAATCTTGCATGCAACGAATTTATCCTCTTTGTTAACCAATGAGAGGTTTCATAGATGTATGCTTGCCTGCTCTGCTGAATTAGTTCTTGCAACACATAAGACAGTCACAATGCTATTTCCTGCAGTGTTAGAGAGGACTGGTATCACAGCTTTTGACCTTAGCAAGGTGATAGAGAGTTTCATTCGACATGAGGAATCTCTCCCAAGAGAATTGAGGCGACATCTGAATTCATTGGAAGAACGACTTTTGGAGAGCATGGTGTGGGAGAAGGGTTCTTCAATGTACAATTCTTTAATAGTTGCAAGACCTGCTCTCTCTACAGAAATAAATCGTCTCGGGTTATTAGCAGAACCAATGCCGTCTTTGGATGCAATTGCGGCACATATTAATTTCTCTTGTGGAGCAGTTCCTCCTATGCCTTCTCTACAGAAGCATGAGACTTCACCAGGTAGACATCCAAATGCGAATGCTGTTACTGATCACTTCTTGGTGCAATTAATTGTGATGCGTGGAAAAGGTTTTAACATATTGATGATATTTTTCAGGTAACAATGGGGATATGAGATCTCCAAAGAGATTGTGCACAGAATATCGGAGTGTATTAGTAGAGCGGAATTCCTTCACATCACCAGTGAAAGATCGTTTTCTTGTCTTAAATAACCTTAAATCAAAGCTTCCTCCTCCCTTGCAGTCTGCTTTTGCAAGGTAACAATATCAGTCCCGGGAAGATGCCAATACATATTTATATATACATACATTTGGCTGTAAAAGAAAACATAATTTATTGCACCATATTCTTCATTTCTTCTTTTATTTCTTTGGAATGATTCTTTTTAAATTGATAGTATTTATGATATTTGTTGAACAGTCCAACACGGCCAAATCCAGGTGGTGGAGGGGAAACATGTGCAGAGACCGGAATAAATGTTTTCTTCAGCAAGGTATTAGACATTATTTGTCCAAAGAAAACTCCATGTGCTCCACTAGCTCGAGAATACCAAAAATTTTCTTCTAGGGACATCTCATGCTCTTTTGTCCCCTTTATATATTATTATTTATTTGGGAGGGGGACCTAGAGAGGGGCAACTGGGAGTTTTTTCATGTTATGTAGGATGGAAGAAGTTCCTTTTGATGACAATTAGATCCTAACTATTAAAGCAATCCCCCCCTTCTCTCTCTCTCTCTCTCCCCCCCCTTTCCTCTTGCTTTATACATGGTCAATTTTGTAGCAGTCAAGCAGGTGTTCTATCATATTGATGCTCTATTTCTATTCCTTACATGCCGCAACTATACATTGTGATTGTTGCTTTTTATTCATTTATTTTGGAGGATCTAATATTATGGTTTGTTACATGAGCTCCCTGCTGAGTTTCTTTAGGATTCAAATTTCAGTGATTTATTTTATTTTATTTATTTATTTATTTATTTTTTCTGTTTCTGATTTCGGTTGTATCATACTTATATCTTAGATTATTAAGTTGGCTGCTGTCAGAATCAGTGGTATGGTTGAAAGGCTTCTACTATCCCAGCAGATCAGGGAGAATGTCTACTGTCTTTTTCAACAAATCCTCAATCAGCGAACATTCATATTCTTTAACCGCCACATTGATCAGATCATCCTTTGTTCTTTTTATGGAGTTGCAAAGGTCGAATATTTTAATCTCTGAAAAATTTTTGGAATTTGTAATCGACAATTTTTTTTTTTTACTTACCCTTCTAATGTTCTGGCTTGCAGATTTCTCAGCTGAGCCTCACCTTTAAGGAAATAATTTACAATTATAGGAAACAACCACAATGTAAACCACAAGTTTTCCGGAGTGTTTTTGTTGATTGTTCATCAACTCGCCGCAGTGGGGTATGTTGCTTAATCTTAGTTCTCTTAAGTTCCCATTTCTGGACAAATTAAACAATTCTACTGATCCGCTTGGGCAGAGGTTAGCTCAAGATCACGTGGATATCATTACATTTTACAACGAAATTTTCATTCCTGCTGTAAAACCTCTTCTGGTTGAGCTTGGACCTGCCGCAACAAATACAAAAACAAACCGGGCTCCAGAGGTTCACAATAACAATGACGGTATGCTTTTGTTTATGTTCTGTTTTTGTCTTTGTTAGAGTTCTGTTGGGTTATTTTAGTAAGATTTCTCCATGCATTCCATTGGCTACTAAGAATAATTTTCCTGGGGAATCAGCTCAATGTCCTGGATCGCCTAAGGTATCTCCTTTTCCAAGTCTCCCTGATATGTCCCCAAAGAAGATTTCTGCAGCACACAATGTATATGTTTCTCCATTGCGGTCTTCCAAGGTATTTGTTCTAAGTTTTTAAAATATAATCTGGATCTCTCTCTCTCTCTCGTTAGTTGATCTTCCATAGTTGACTAGATTGCTGTTGAGAAAATTAACAAGCATCACACATATCATTGTGCAAAATAGAAGTCAAGTTTTATTTTCAGTTTCAACCCTGAAGTTTTGTATTGCATAAAACTTCATGTTTATTATATACTTTGTGTGGCTATCTCAAGTTTGCATTGAAATTTCCATATTTTTGGTGGATACTTGATTTTCTTACTTGCACTGTATGGTGTGCGTTTAGCTTTTCACAAAATTTTGGTTTTTGCTTCTTTTCCCCTTGAAATGATATTGAAGCTCGTATAACTATGTACTTGATGAAATTTTTTCAAACAAATTAAATGTTTTCACCACTCATTAAGAGAATGCCTATAACTGTAAGCGAGAAGAAAATAATTTTTACCTCTAGTTTGTTTGTTCGAATATTGGATGTGTATGTTATTTTAACTTATGCAGCATCTAGAGTATTTTGGGTAGAGGTTCTTGGAATGATTTTTGAAATGATGTACATGATAGGTGCGTGCTACATTTATATATGATTCTAAAATCAAGGGAAAAAGACAAATGATAATATTAACTTTAGTTAGGCTGATCGTTGTACATTAGATGTGGATGCGGTGATAATTGGGTCATGTTTCTTTTTGGGCACTATAGTTACCACCTTTTGTAGTATGATCGACAGCATCATTGTAACAGATTAGGGTGCATTAGCAGAACATAAAAGTTACTTAAGCGAGCAAAGAGCTCTGTTTTTAAATTCTGGATTTTGGACTTGAAACTTATTTTTTGAATTTTTATCAGATGGATGCTCTGATATCACATAGCTCTAGAAGTTATTATGCTTGTGTCGGAGAGAGCACTCAAGCGTACCAGAGCCCTTCAAAAGATCTGACTGCCATAAATAACCGCTTAAATGGTCATGGGTATGATTTTGCTTATGTTGCTCTTACATTTTATTTCAGTCTTGTATATAAAATCAATTTTCTGCCATCAATGAATTTCTCATCTGCGGTATCTCCTTTCTCAGTACTCGAAAGCTCAGAGGCAGTCTTAACTTTGATGACGCTGATGTTGGCTTGGTCAGTGATTCCATGGTGGCCAACAGCCTGTACCTTCAAAATGGGAGTGCTGCATCCTCATCAGGTGCACCGTTGAAATCTGAGCAACCTGATTCCTAATTTAATGTCTGCATACTTTGCTGTGTATGTAAATTCTAGTCCTCTCAGTGCTTTTTATCTCTACTACACATTATAAGCACATGATATGGGGTATTGTACGAGCGATGAATTATTATAGAAAGGCCGCCACACGCCCCCTCTCCCTTGTGCGGATGTATGTTAGTTAGGCGTCAAACTCACAAACTGTAGCTCCTCTGATCTACTGATTCAATAAAATTTGTTGTTCGAGTTGAAGTTAGAGTTTCTTCTTATTTATCGTCTCAATGGATATTTTTCTATTTTAATGAGGGTTAGATAATGCCATGTTCTGTGAACTTGATAAACTGACCGACTGTTGAAAGAGGGCTTCCTTGTGTGAAGATAAAGTACGCTATGGAGTGAAAAACAGAAAAGAGTTGGTTTATATATTTATTTATTTTTTGTATTTGGAATCCAAATTTTATGTCTCAAGGGGAGCCCTGTAACATGTTAAACAGGGTTTTTATTACTATCACCTCTTTCTTTAGTACGTTTCAAGGTTCTTATTCTGTGGAGTCGCGTGGCACTTTCTCTCTGTGGGTTATTAAATTATCTGTATTGTCAACTTTTTGCACAATTCTTCAAGTGCAGCATTGATTCAAAGTTTAAAACTTGTTTCTCCTTCTACCCTGGTCATACAAACATCAAGCAACAATGCGGTGTAGAATATTGTGGTTTCCACGTGTATTTTAAGAAAAAAAAGTTCAAAGGGAAATTATATTGTAGGATCCATACCGATTATTCCTTGCTGGTGAGGAGCGATCAGTTGGTCGGGGAAGGCGGATTTAGCGTGGGGTTCCATTGTTTGGATGTAATACTCGTGGATTTTAAAGTGATTAATTATATTAAGATTAATTATTAAATGTGTTAATATGATTTTGATGTTAATTTTATCCATTTAAAATTTTGTTGCATTTGTTACATTTGAAAATTAGATTTTTGGTTTTAAAATACAAAATGATGTTTTTGTACCATCTTTCCCTATATTTACAAAAATGCCTTTTGAGGCCCTCTTTTTATTTTTCTTTCCCTCTTGTTTTCTTTCTCATTTCACTCGCTCACTTTCTCTCTCTTCTCTTGCTTTTGCTCTCTCTCTCGTGGCTCTTTTCCCTCTCTTTTTCTCTGAATTTGTCCGCTTGTTTGAGGCCAAGAAACGAGTTAAATCCATTAAGTTTTTCTTCAAAAAGGTTCAATTAAAGGTTAGCATTTTTTCTCTAAACTTTTGGATTTTCGTTTTAAATCTTTCATGTATTTTGCAATCTGAGCTTATATGAGTTTAAATAACCTTTAATTTGAGTTTAGGAGACCTTAAACACCATGAATCCAAGTTTGGTTTGAACAAAAACGAGATTTAAAACTAGTTTTTACATATTTTTTATTTTTTTCTATTTTTGGAATAAACCTTGGATTTGCCTGAAAACTTGGTGAAGAGGGTTTAGGTTTGTTTTGTTTTGTTGTTTTATCATGTTTTGATGTTACTTATGCTTTGAGAACTAAGAAAAACAAGTTTAAATGAGTTTTTGAACTCGATTTGATGAAAACCCGAGACCTGAAACTTTTTAGATAGTGACAATTCGGCAGGCCGAACTCAAAGTTCGGCATGCTGGATTCATGAAATAGGCAAGCTGGATTCATATCTTCGACAGGCCGAACTGTAGCAGTTTCGTAGGCCGGGTTTGTATGGTCGGTAGGCCGACGTAGGCTGACTGAGCCCTATGAAATGATTTTTGACGCAGGCCGACTGAGCCCTATGAAATGATTTTTTACTCCTAGTTTTCAATGCTTAATGATTTAAAAATTAAAAGGATTATGATTTTGTGTTGTGACTATTTTGAGTAAAAAGGCACACTAATAATTAAATTAACATAATGATATTTGATGAACATGATTTTTGACTTTAAATGCGATTTTTAAGGTTTTGAACACTGATGGAGCTTACGTTAAATTTTGTTGGAGTTAATGATATTGAATTTTAAAATGAGGTAGGATATTTTCTATCCCTTCCTTGGTAGCCCATTTTATAAATTGTTTTGGCTCAAATAATTTTTTAAGAATAATTTTTGATTGATACTGAAGTTATTTTGTGCATTTAAGGAACTATATTTCAATATTCTTTTCAATTCCTAAAACCTGTACGGTGGTGTTTTATCGAGTTTCTTATAAGTAAGTATTTATTGATTTGGTTAAAATCTTGCGATTCAAATATTTTCAGTAAGTATGATTTGTGAGTAATTCTATGATTTGTGAGTAATTCTTTTCTCTGTAATTGTGAGTTTGAACAATATGTTTTAATTGATTATCTACTGAGCCTTCCGTTCACGTTTTACTATTTTTAAAATCTTTGCCTCAGGTTTGGAGAAGGAGCATGAGTAGAAATGATATTTTCTCTGAAACTGTTGTATGACATATATACTACACGACTTGTTCTGATGTCGTTGTCGTCTGTGTCAGTTACATAGCTTAATTTATTTTAAAGATGACGATTTTCAGTAGTCTTGTATTATTATTATTATTTACAGTTTAATTACCTACCCATTTTCGTGGTAAGCATCCACGTGATGGTAACTGCCGATGAGATTTCAGCTGAGCAATCAAATTTACGTTCATTTATTTTAGGTCGATTTACTCAATTTAAATTTTTCTTATTTAATTTAATTTGACGATCCCCTTTTTACGGGTCATTATAGTAATGGCTTCAGAGCATAGGCTACAGATCTTTCGGGAATTGAACCTGTGAGATTTTCACTGTTTTGTTTTGATTTTTCAAGTTTTAAGTCGGGACAGATGTTATTATAGTTACGTTTGAGTACACAGTGTTATTTATGATTTCAAACTTTAGATATTTAAAACTTTTGAGCACCAAATTTCTTTTAAGGAGGGTGGGTGTAACACTCGTGGATTTTAAAGTGAAATTAATTATGTTAAGTCTAATTATTAAGTGTATTAATGTGATTTTGATGTTAATTTCATCAATTTAAAATTTTGTTGCATTTGTTACATTTGAAAATTAGATTTTTAGTTTTAAAATACCAAATGATATTTTTGCACCATATTTTCCTATATTTACAAAAATGCCTTTCAGCCCCTCTTTTTATTTTTCTTTCCCTCTCCTCTCTTTCTTTTTCTTCTCTCTCTCTTGCTCTCTCCCGTGGCTCTCTTCCCTCTCTTTTTCTGTGAATTTGTCCGCTTGATTGAGGCCACGAAACGAGTTCAATCCATCATGTTTTTCTTCAAAAATGTCCAATTAAAGGTTAGCCCTTTTTCTCTAAAATTTTTCGATTTTCGTTTTGAATCTTTCATGTATTTTGCAATCCGAGCTTGTATGAGTTTAAATAACATTTAATATGAGTTTATGAGACCTTAAATACCACGAATCCGAGCTTGGTTTGAACAAAAACGAGATTTAAAACTAGCATTTATATTTTTTCTATTTTTTTCTATTTTCGGAATAAAGCTTGGATTTGCTTGAAAACTTAGTGAAAAGTGTTTAAGTTTGTTCTATTTTGTTATTTTATCATGTTTTGATGTTACCCATGCTTTAAGATACAAGAAAAACAGGTTTAAATGAGTTTTTGAACTTGGATTGGTGAAAACCCGAGACTTGAAACTTTCCAGATTGCGACAGATCGACAGGTCGAATTTTGCCGGATTCATGAGTTCGGTAGGCCGGGTCTGGATGGTCGGTAGGCTGAACCTAAATGTTTGGCAGGCCGATTGAGCACCATGAAATGATATTTTTAGTTTTAATACTTAATGATTTAGGAATGTTTTAAAAGGATTATGATTTTATGTCGTGATTATTTTGAGTAAAAAGGCATACTGTTAATTAAATTAACATAATGATATTTGATGAATGTGATTTCTGACTTTAAATGCGATTTTTAAGGTTTTGAATGTTGATGGAGCTTACGTTAAATTTAGTTAGAGCCAATGGTATTAATTTAAAATGAGGTAAGCTACCTTTTTATAAATTGTTTTGACCAACGTTTAATTCTCAAATAATTTTTTAAGAATGATTTCTGATTGATACTGAAGTTATTTTTACACATTTAAGGAATTGTATTTCAATATTCTTTTCGATTCCCAAAACCCGTACGGTGGTGTTTAATTGAGTTTCTTACAAGTATTTATTGATTTGGTTAAGATCTTGAGATTCAAATATTTTTAGTAAGTATGATTTGTGAATAATTCTTTTATCTGTAATTGTGAGTTTGAACAATATGTTTTTAATTGATTATCCTATTGAGCCTTCCACTCACGTTTTATTGTTTTTAAAACCTTTTCCCCAGGTTTGGAGAAGAGGGAGCATGAGTAGACTCTAAAACTGTAGTATGACATGTGTATTGTACGACTTGTTCCAATGTCATTGTTGTCTCTGTCAGTTACATAGCTTAATTTATTTTAAAGACGACGATTTTCAGTAGTCTTGTATTATTATTATTATTATTATTATTTGCAGTTTAATTACTTACCCACTTTTATGGTAAGCATTTACGTGATAGTGACTGTCGATGAGATTTGGGCTGAACAATTAAATTTATGTTCATTTACTTTACGTTGATTTACTTTGTTTAAATTTATCTCATTTAATTTAATTGAACGATCCTCACTTTTACGGGTCGTTACATTGGAGGAGTCGAGGGGAAACGGAGTGGATTCAATTTTTAAGCGGGCACGTAGAGATGCTAAGGGGCACAGGATGCTGTTTTGAGAATGATGCACATTTTAGTTGTTTTCTACATGAATATTCTGACTCTTGATTGTTGTTGTAATAGGAGCCATATACACACGACACTAGTCTCCAAAAAAGAATGTTCAAGTAGAACCAAAGCTTCGAAAATGTTTGCTAAATAAATAAATAAACTCCTGATTGGAGTCGTAACATTTTGTAACAATGTCTTTCTTATCATTAATTCATTAGTCAATGTAATTTATTAATACGACAATTTTTTAAACACCTATTAATAAAAACATGACAACTCATAAATTGTTATTACAGTTGAGATCTTTAGCATTTTTAATTGATAATAATAGCAGGGCAATTTCTGACACTTTGTACTTTGCTTCTCCAAATTGTACATTTAACCCACCTTGAATTAATTGCCAAGTGCAACCTTGTTAGCAAACGGATTCCTTCCTCCATGTGAAAGAAACTTCAAAGAAAAAAATTAGAAGAGAACTGATTAACAGTCGACTTAAGGAACGTCATTCGGTTTCCGCCACTTCTATTGGAACGGATCAAAGGTCAACCAAAAGTGTTGTGCAAAAATTGCTACCATTAGTCAAAGGTAGTTTGACTAAATTATCACTAATTTTTCCATGATGTTGTTAGAATTACAGTGACCGTCAATTGTCATCGGCGATTAGTCGAAATATTAATCTATCAGATTAATTTTTTTTAAAAAAACAGTGGCCTTCTTAAGCTCGTGATCATCGATATAATCTTTAGATTACGTAATAAATCACTTGTAAGAATCCACACAAAAAGCAAAAAAAAAAAAAAAAAAAAAATATGAAGCTTATTACACATACAACGATAGTAAAAAAAAAAAAAAAAACTTGACAAAAGATTCAAAAACTTTGCACAAAAAAATGATTTTGAATTATTTTAAAGGATCAAGAATACTCTTATACTTATTTTATTTTAGAATTATTTTCACATTTGCACCCCCCAACTATATCACTTATGTCACTTTGCCCCTGACTTTTAAAACGCACCATTTAATCACCTCAAACTTTGTTCCATTAACAAGTATCCATTTCCATCTAACTTCGTTAGTTTTTGGACTGTTATTTACAGAATATTTTTATATTTCCCCTCAAATTACGTTACTTATATTATTTTACTCCCGACTTTCAAAATGTGTTACTATGTCTTTTTTTTTAATTAGTAAGTAACCTCTTTCCGTCCAATTCTGTTTGGCTAATAAATTGATTTATTATTCTTCAAACTTTATAAGAACTCCACGTCAAAGCGATCTATATACCCACAACTTACATATGAATATTTTTATAACATGTCAATCAAATACAAATATAAAAAAAATTTAAGAAGGGGTTCTTTACAAGAAATTAGAATAATGTGTTTATTTTTTGAGATAAACTACAAGAGCTCTATTTTTTTAAGGAATTTTGTAGGTTTTTTTCCTCTCCTTAAGCTTTTATGTGGTTTGAATAGCCTATTGCAAAAGGAAAAAACATTGACTTGTAAAGCCGAACAAAATTGGATAGAAAGAGGTTATTTGCGAACAAAAAAAATAAAAAAATTAGAAGGTTATAGTGACACATTCTTGCAAATAACATAAGTGAAATAGTTTGGGGAGAAAATATAAAAAACATTTTGCAAAAAACAATCCAAAAACTAACGCAGTTGGATAGAAGGAATACACTTGCTAACGGAACAAAGTTTGAGGGGATTAAATGGTACATTTGAAAAGTCAGGAGGGCAAAGTGACTAAGTGACATAGTTCAAGGGGTAATGTAATGCCCATATATGGGGTTAGCATTATTGAATAAATAAGAATAAACTTAAATACAATATCATTTTAAAACATCAAAACAATGCCCATGGGTCTTGAAATAAACAGAAAATAAAAATAAACTATAAAGACAAACCACAGTTTTAGTGTAGCATCAAATATTAAAATACAATCATTATCATTATAGTACAATTTCCAATCACACATATAACTTAACACAACCACCACAAAGATATTACAAATCTTACATGATTTTGACGAGTTACAATTAAACTAGGATCTTCCAACACGTAACCAACAGTATTGTCACTTATTCCTCGTCAGACAAATTGTACTGAGTTCTACCTGAGAGATGTATATATAATAGGGGTGAGCATTGACATGCCCAATAGGAAAAACCATTACTCACCTTAAGGTTTTAATCTTTACCACATTTAAACCTATATGGTTAGTTAGTGATTATCATTGTCCAGATTATGAGACTTATTATGATCATTTTCGTGGATACCATGGTTAATCATTACCGAGTTTCATATATATACATATATATAAATATTACAATTCATCATTATTCCTAGGTATCCACGTTTAATAGAGTATCACTCAACTCATCGAAACCCAAATGGGCGCGCTTGATCACCCTCAATCATTCCAAGGGTGTTCCAGTGAGGGGACTTCAAATCCCGGATCCTCATCAAGTCGATTCTTGTATAGTGTGTTCTGGGACTTTCGACCTAAGGGAGCGTCATCACCTTCCTCTATTTTATCTTTTAGGGTATTCATGCCCAAGAACGTAACCGTTGTCCTCTTCACATCTTACCATTCCTTTATAATCAGTCATTATTTGAAGAGTTAGTTTTCCTAACTATGCTTTTCAATTTACAACAACATATGTCAAAATCAATATATTCCTTCCTGTGCAATACAGGATGAGTTCATGTCATAGTTTCATATGTGATATAATAACAGTTCAACATACATATATATATATATATATATCTTGCAGTAAAATAATCAATTTTAATTCCATAAAACCTCACAAAAGAGGAGTAATTGAATTCCTCCCTCTTAGCAAAATATCCATTGACAATTTCCAGCTTACACAATTCACCACGTAAGCTCCAAGTATGCCATTATCCTAGACGTACACAATAATCGCATTTATGTTTCCCAAATTTTGGATATCAAATACACAAGTTTTGGAACATTTCATAGCCTCAAAATATTGAAAATAGTCAAGTTTGAACTGTTGGATCGGCCTATCGATCAACTATTTTCGACCTACCAAACAAAATTACTATTTTTGGATTCTCTACCGGCTTGTTGGTACTATTCATCATCCTGTTGCTAGAACCCAGAAAAACAGAGTTTCCTCCATATCCGAGAATCATGAGCTTCAAAGCTCAATTCCACTCAATTCATTAATTCCCAGACCATAAGAAATGCGTAAGACTCTAAGTATACCAAGTTTAAAACACTTATAAACATTTTTCTTCAATTCTTTATACATCAAACACATCTAGATCATGAAACTTTAAGTTATACAACAAGATGTTTTGAAATCCCAAATACTCAAACTCAAGGCAACTTAACTCTTTTTTTTATTTTTTTTTAATTTTTTAAAGGTACTTAGAGTTTCAAAAGATTGTATAAACATCTTCAAACATCAACAACAAAATTTTCATACCAAAATACAACTTAAAACCAAAGTTAAAGTTTTAGAAATCTAACCTCAAAACTTAGCTCAAAAGTTTGGTTTGATCTTGAAAATGTTTAAGCCTCCTTGTTTCTTGCGATAATAAGAGATTGTTTGTGGAGAATTTAGGAGAAAATTTAGTTTAGAGAGCTTGAGCTTTTCTTTGGTTTTCTCTGAACTTTGTATCTCAATGAGAGAGAAAAGAAAGATAGATGCAGGGAAATGAAGAAAAAAAAAACGTGAGAGAGAGAGAGATGAGCAGGGGAGAGCAAGAGACGTGGAAGAAAGAAGTTGAATAAAAAGAAGAAAAATCATTAAGGGGTAGACAAGGTAGGTGAGGGTAGGTAGCATTTTGTCTCCCTCGAAAGTAGGTGAGGGTATGTGGTTACGGGTGAAATTGAAAGAAAAATTCAAAAGAAAGTAGTTAGGGAAGGATTGATAGGAGCAGGTGAAAGTTAGGTATAGAATGTCTTATTCGGAGACTTTTGTAAGAAATACAAAAATGACATTTTCGTAAATAAATACAACAACAAAAGTAACTTGGTAATTTTAAATACAATATATATTTTTTAAATTATCACATTTTATATATTAAATTTTATAAAATCGTACCTGTTAAAATAACGGGTGTTTCAAGAAAATGTGAAAATAATCTTTTATTTTATTATTAGAGGTCTCTAAATACTTCTCTCTCGAAAACTAGTCATTGGTTTTTTTTTTCCCCTTTCTATAATCAGTCGATCATTTTTTTTCCTAAAATTAATCCCTTCTATAACCGAACATTTTAAGGATTGGAGGGATTATTACCACCTTCATTTTATTTTATTTTTTTCGCTTGATTTTTCCCTTTGATGACCACATTTACTTTATTCCTTTCCAACCTTATTTTTTAAACGCCACAAAAGCAATTTTCTATCTTTATAATATTCCATACAATAATCGATAGCACCTAATTAGACCCGGAAGACGCAATACATCGAGCAAAATTTGCGAAAGAATGAAAACTATTGCTTGCAATCATGTACACTGATGCAACTGCATAAGAAAAAAATTCTGCATGTAGTTGTACAATTTATTTTTCTTGGTAAAATTGGGTACGCGTACAATTGTAACAATAATAATAATTTTCGAAATGATTAACTAAAAGCAAGGGGTGTTAGATCAGCTTGAAAGCGTAAATTCTCCGACATAAAATTTCATTCATCCCGACAAAAAATAGTAATTTAGAGATAAATTATAGAGGAAAAAAGATCAAGAACTAATTTTCGAGAGGGAAAAAAAGATTAGTGACCTCCAATAAATAAAAAAGTGTTAAGAGTAATAAAAAACTTAATGACTGGTTTTAGAGAAGAAAAAAAAATTAGAGGTCTGTAATAAAAATAAAATAAGTATTAAGAGTATTCTTGGTCCTTTAAATGATTCAACAATCATAACTACCATCTAAAATTTTAATACAGGGACCATATATGAGACATTTTTTCAATTTACGGACAGTTTATGGAACAAATTTGACTATAAGGAGTAATTCTAGAGAGAGCAAAAAATTCAAGGAGCTCTCATGAATTTATTCTTTTTTTTTTTTTTGTGTGTGTGTGTGTGTTAATGCTTCTTTTTTCTTGTTAATGGCTTTTGAAACAAATGTATGATTTGTAACAAAGTGTCTCAAGGAAAAAAAAAAAAAAAACTCCTTTTAGTGGTCTGCTAGGGTTTTGAAACTTTTGTGTGTGTGCCCCCCTCATACCCTTAGGCCGAAGTCCAGTGACGGGTCTAGCTGGCCATCAGTGTTCTAGCTTAAGAGAGGCAATGGCTATGGAGGCTTTTCATGCAAGGAAACTTAGGTAGGGGTGTGAGGATCTACTTGTAGTAGCGAATTAGCTTGTGGGGTGTGGAAGAAAGGTCTGTCGCAGGGGGTGGGGCTGCACTGGGGGTGGCCAAAGTTGGGAGCTGAGCCACTCTCTGTTGGTGGGGGCTAGCGCGACTGGAGGATTAGATCTAGGCTTATAGGTGGTGGGGAAGGGGAAATGGGTTACCTTCTCCAAGCGTGTGGAAATTTGATGTGTGCGAGAGGTGGCTTTCACCTTGATATGATCGAATCATGATGGGGCTTGAGCTGGTTGTGGCGGATCTAGGGATGCCTTTCGTCGTATGTGTTCTCATACTGGAGTTCAGCTTTGGCTTAACTGGGTGGGATTGGGATTTTTCGGTTTACTCGGTGGACCTGCATCATCGTTAGTGATATTCATCGGGTGTGTATAGCTTTTCTTTCAATAAAGGCGTTGATGTTTCCACCTTAGTTTAGTTTTTTGTTATATTATTATGTTCGGATTGTAATAAGGAAGGTGGTATCCCACCTGTGGCTTTAGTATCTTTGTTTCCTCCACTTGTTATCGGCATAATGTGTGTAGGTATCTAGCTAGACCTTAGTCTAGACCGCGTTGTATGTACCCTCAGAGAGGAGGGTTTGGCTTTAGTCAACTAGTCTTTTTTATCGACTGTAGTGAGGTTCTCAAAACGAGCCTTTATCGTGTTCTATTGTATGTCAAGCGGGATTTTTCCCCTGGGTCTCGATACTTGAATTTATTCCCCGTACTTCATCTGTCTTTACATGTGGATCTAGTCAGTATTTAGGGTTAGATTCTTCCATAATGGATAGTCTCATATGACTTTGTTTATACTTAATAATAATAATAATAATAATAATAATAATAATAATAATAATTATTATTATTATTAGCAGCTTAAGAATGACTATCTAAAAGAAGGGTGAATTGTGTTTTTAAAAACTCTTTTCAAAATATTGAAAATTTAGAGCCAATTACAAAAACAAAATGAATAAGAGTAAACTAAGGAACAATAAATTACATTCACTAAAAGAACCAAATCAAGTAATCAACCAAAATAACGCAAATATGCAAATAACCAAGGTAAGAAAGATCACTAAGAGAAAAAGATCACCAGAAGAATTTATTGGTCAAATATAATTTGCAAAAATGGAAAAGAGAAGTGGTCGAGTGCAAGTGTACATGGTTTCAAGTAAAAATGTTAGGAGAAAGAGTGTCAATTTCTACAAAGGTCATTGTTTTATCAAGTTTTTCTATTTATCACTGTTTAACCACTTCCAATTTTATCTAGACAATCAAAATTTATGAGTTATTTTAATTAAAGTGCAAGAAATTAAAGTAAACGGAATTAAAATAATAAATTAAGCAACCAATAATTAAAAAGGATCTAGAGGAACCATGTCACCTAGTTTTCATTATGCTTGATATATGCTTTGATTATTACCAATTTAGTTTCTCAATTTGTTGGCCTAGAATTCTCATGTATCACAACTTTCCTCTCTAAAATAATAATTGAGAAATTTCCAAATTAATTATATCAAATATCTCTATTTAGAACCAATTATTAACGACTCTTTGAGCACAAATTCTATTAATGGCCATAAAGAAAATTATAAGTCTCCTAACTTTATAATTCCTTTAAGTTGTGGTTCCCAAACCAATATTTGGAATCCTCCTCTCCCAAGTAGTAATTCCAAATATTAAACCAACTAATTGGTGATAAATCAATTAGAAGCATTAAAATCAAAGAAACACAAATAAATAGAATAGGAAATTAAATTACAATAATCAAAGGCAATTATCTAAACATAAATTCAACTAGGATCCATAGTGCTCTAGACAAACAAATTTAACTACAAATAATTTCAAACAAATCCAAAATCAAATACCTTAACATCAAATTGGAATCCATAACAATTTTCCAAGAAATTCAAAAGAAAGAAAAAAAAGAGAAGAGATAAACTAATTAGTTGAGCTCCTAAAATATCTTCTAGCCCTCCTCCTCTTGAAATCCTTCAAAAGTGGCCAAGAGTCCCTAAATCAGCTCCTTAAAAGTCCCATGTCAAAACCGTAAAATGACTATTTATATGTTGTCCAAAATTTGAGGAGTTTCTCGAAATCAACATTTCTTAGAGTTTGAAGCAAATGGTTTTTTTTTTTAAAGGGGGGGGGGGGGGGGGGGGGGGGTAGTGCATGTCTCAGTTGAGTTGGAATCAGGACTGATTATGGAGGCACGCGGTCTTGAGCTTTTAAGGGTGCTGGGGTGTGAGTTTGGAATTGAGAGCCTTGACTTTCCATTCATGTTGGGGAGCGAGTTAAGTAGTGCAAAGGTGCTGGTGCACTACTCCAAATCCAAAGAATTCCTCAATTGACCTTCATTCTTTAATTTTGATCAAAACTTGCAAAACATAAGAAACATAGCATGAAAAAAAATGCTAGATAACTCAAAATTTAGAAAAATATATAAGTGAAGATATTAAATAAAATCATTCTTTCAAACTCCATCAAACTTATAATTTTGCTACTTCTTGAGCAAAAAGAAAAGGAAATGAGCAAAGGAGAGAAATGACAAGAACCAACTATTTCAAAATGAGTGCAAAGTGAGAAATGTCCTTTTTTTTTTTTAATACATCATGCCTCAAAGATGTCAAAATTTAATGGCTCTAAGAATATTTTATGCACAATGTATGTTAAGAATTTCAAATCAAGTACTTAACTTGCCTTATTCTTAATCCTTCTAGCGTGTGTGTGTCTGCAAAGCCCCTTCTACTCACCTTTTTGCCACCCATATGACTTTATACATGTGGGGAGTTTATGATTGATCCCTACATGAAGCGTTTCATGAACTCCACAAGTTTACTTTTCTTATCAATCTCCACTATTATAGTTTAGTACACAACTTAAGATCATTAGGTCTTTCTCAAGCTTGTAATGAATGATTGGGGTAAAGAGAGGGTAAAGGATCACATTTATGGCTCAATACACCCTAGGCATAGCACATATTCTACGACCTTAAGAAAACCAACTTGTACAAACATAGATCCTCCTCCTCCTTCTTTTCCCTTTTTTTAATGCACATATATATATATATATGTATATGTATGTAAATAGAAAATGAGTAACAAAACCTTAATTTAACAATTCCACACATCATCACCTTACACTTCTGTAAACGTTGGATCTAAAATTAAATATTGAAAAGAGTTAATCTAGGCTAATATGTTTAGTTCAATGGATTTGGGCCCTTAGATCACAATTATATGGATTTGTTAGCTTCATAAGAAACCGATTAGATTGATTTCTTAAAACGATCAATAGATTAAATTGAAATGAAATGAAATAACGCTAAAGGAATAAAGATACCACACGTAGATTTTTATAGTGGTTTACTCTATGAATGAGAGCTACGTCCACTGTTCTTCACTATTATATGAATTCTGAGAACAAGTTACAAGGATACAAAATAAAGAATAAATTTGACAGAGTTTCTGTATGCTGTATTTTTTGTCTGTACAATTGAAGATGGTACCCCCCTTATACAGAGAATAAGGAGAGTTGTGGCTTCCAATCGACTGGTGGAGTGGAGTGATGACGCTGGAGGTAACCACAGAAATGGGACACGTGTCGGTCCGTGATAGGTTGCAAGAATCATGCTCTCCCCACGTGCCAGTTCATGGTTAGACGTGTTAATAACCTTCAGTTCATGCTAATCGATTCTATTGAATGAACACTAGGGAAATAAACTTGAACACAATCCTTCAATAGCCAAATGTAATTTGAATACACCGATCGAACAGATCGATCTAATCAATGCCTAAACTCCGTTTATACACGTTATTCTTACGTTGAATAGTGGAGTCACTTTGTTCTATTTGACTTACTCTAACCGTAACAATGGGCTGTCATTTTAGGCCTTTAGATAATTTGGGTCTGACCAAATATTACCCC
Organism: Artocarpus heterophyllus; assembly: GCA_025403435.1. Taxonomy (NCBI): domain Eukaryota; kingdom Viridiplantae; phylum Streptophyta; class Magnoliopsida; order Rosales; family Moraceae; genus Artocarpus; species Artocarpus heterophyllus. Next base: position 25,816,020 of record CM046354.1, on the reverse strand, counting down.
AACAGTTAGCTTTCTACTCCTTAGTCGATTTAATCGACTACAAGAGTGATCAGATCTCAAACTTTATTTCAATGACATGTCAGCTTAACCAAAATTTTGCATTCACACTTGAATCATTGCCCTTCCACGAGAAATTGCAATACTCAAGTATCTATAACACGTGTCACAGTGTGATTGGAAGACTTCAAAATATCTTTGTAGCGCTAACGTACGCACCTGATTTGAAAGGACACTGTCTTGGTTTGAACGGGAACTCGAAAAGACGTGAAATCTTGGCCCTCAGATCAACTTGCTCTAAACCAATCTTAGCCATTGATCGAACTCCTTCAGACAACATATAACACACATCTTCTCTCTCTTCTCCATTTTACTTCTTCTTCTTCAAACCCAAGGCAATTTTCCTCCATTTTCACAAGCTTTCCAGCGATTCTCAGGCAAGAATTCTTTCTTTTATTTTGATATTCTTGCAATTTTCTTTCCATAAGTTTGTCTCTCTTTCGATTACGAGCATTTTGATATCATTTCCAACCCATTTTTTGAGAAAATCCACAATCTTCTGGCCTGTTTGGCCCTCGTGGGTTTAGAGCCTTCAAGAACTTTAGATTCTTCATATTTTAGAACCTTTAACCCTTAGATCTTCAAAACCCTAGATCTCTTTTCAAAAATCTATTTCTGCAAAGATGTCAAAAGCAAATGATATTGGTTCAAGCACAAGCAGTGGTGAAGATTCCTGGTCCAGTAGCGACGGAAGGGAAGTCGACGAGTGGATTAGAGAGCAATCCATAATCGAATTGAGCTCTAGAGCAGGCGGTGCTGGACTAGCAAAGAGGTAGCGAATCCAATAGAGAAAAGAAATAGGCCAACTGGACATCAATTCGAGTCGACCAAATTGAAGTGCTTGAAAAATGGAAATATGTCTCCCCAACGAAAGGAGTGTCATTCTTTTTGAAAAATCTAGATTCGGTCTTGACTAAGGGGGACTTGCTAACAATAAGGTCAAAGTATGGGATTCCATATTCAGAAGACATTTGATTGCCCTATCCGAAGGAGTGAGCGGATGATAACTAGTTTTGTGTATATACGAAGTGGTTCGAGCTCGGACTTTAATTGCCAATCCTAGAATTCATGCTAGAGATCGTCGGTCACTTCGATATCTCCATGACTCAGCTTATGCCGAATGGAATTTGGCTATGAATCGCTTTGATGGTGCTCATCAAAGAAGCTAGCATCGACTTTGATATCCACGACTTACTTCGATGCTACTTCTTGAAGCCAACAACAAAAACAGGGCCCGCTTCTACTTTGTATATCAGTAGTCGAAGTAGCTCATTTTGGATTTTGTTAATGCGAATAGGCATTGGGAGGAAAGATATTTCTTTATGTTGATTAATTGCGATTTGGTTGAGTTGTTTACTTGATTTCCCTTTTCGTTCGTATTTGGTCACATTGTAAGTACTGACACTTGTATTTATTTCAAGCAGTAATTCCAACTAATCCTTAACATTGTCTTTTTGTAGATTACGAGCTAAATCATTTAGCCCCCGTTGGGGAGAGGTTTCATGCGAGGCTCAATACACTGCTTATGCTAGCAGGACGTAATTAGACTTAAATCTCTAACCTTGATCGACTCAAAACGTCATCAATTTGGAATAGGTTTAGAGAAATTCCAACAAGTATTCCTATGTGATTTCCAAAACGAGTTGATTGGGTCTTTGTATGCTGCGGTGCACTTCAACGGCTGTATAGTCTGTCAAAATTCATTACTCCTCTATTTGACAAAGTAGTTCTTCTCATAGATGCCGCGCTCTCAACAATGAAGGTTATGTTACCTTCAATCGACAACATAAGGAAGAGGAAAGTTGCAGAGAGAGTAGCGAAGAAGAAAAAGAAGACTGATGCTGGCAAGCCTTCGGTCTGAGAAGAAATAGCACCCTCAGTCGATTCATCTGATCTTCCTACACCACCTCTGTTCGACATCCAACTGCCACCATCGAAGAAGAGGAAAGAGGCAGAGCCTTTTACTCCCGTCGAGGACATCGAAGCAGGGATTATAAATAAGACCCTCGATGTCCCAAAAAATGTTAGGATCCTTCAAGACAGAGAGGCAGCATTGAGGGCGTCAAGAAGTTTTAACTTCACGCTTGACAAAGACACCTTTGGTGGGATGTTATTTACTTGGTTGGGCAATGAATGAACTTTGACCTATGGATCGGCAAAAAAATCAAATCCTTGTCTAAAATTTAACCAAATTTACTTCATCAATTCATACTAAACTATTATGTTATACAGGCCGTTCAGCTTCACAATATTTTTGTGAATAAAGCCGCTTATAAATACGAGCAAGTAGTCCTAAGAAACAAGGAGCTTGAAGAAAGGCTTGGAATGGTCGAGTCTAAGAGGGATGACAAGAAGGGAAAGCTAAATGATACCATCGGTGATTTAGCAAGGTCAAACGAGAAGGTCCTCAACCTGAGTAGCAGCCTTCGTTTAGCAGAGGAAAAGGTCGCTAATTTACCCAAAGCAGTGGAGGCTAAAGACTAAGATACTAAGGAGATCAAGGAACAACTACTTGATGTCCAAGGCACTTCCTCCCTTAAAACAAGACTCGAGACTTTGGAGGAATTCAAATCAGGTAAACTTAGCACCTCGGCCATTGATAAAGAGATTACAGAGCTGGAGGAGTTGCTATATCTTGGCAAGTCTGACATTGAGGTAGTTGATACGACCGAGGCAGTTCGCGAAGACGTTAGGGCTGAACCTCCTGCGCTTGAATTAGGAATCAGCGTGCTGAGGACAAATGAACAAGTTGTCGAGCCCCCAGCTGTGCAGACCGTAGAAGGGGAAAATGATCAGACTGAGGAAGGAGAAATCTCCTAAGAATTTGCTTTGTTTTGTAATATTCAAACAGTTTGTACTTTTATTTGAACAATTGGTATCAGACACCTTTTATTGTTATGAATGTTGAATAGAATCTAATTTTCTATAATTTTGATTTTGAACCTATGGTCAACATAAGTGGAAATCAAATGATAACTTTAACCATTCGAATCGAATTTAAAGGAACTTGGCATAAAATTTGACATAGATGGTTAGCATGTGCCAAAACTATTATTTCAAATAACATTTTCCATTCGAATCTAATTTTCCATTCAAATCTAATTTAACCATTTGAATCTAATTTTCCATAATTTCGATTTCGGACCTATGGTCAACATAGATGGTTAGCATGCCAAAGTTGTAGCATGTGCCAAAAATGTTATTTCAAAAGTGAGGTCAAATACTGACAAATCATTTCGATTAATAACAAATCATGAAGATAATAGTCCAGTTATTTGGCATGCTGATAGAAAGCCATGAAAATGGCGAGCTGTAAAGGTGGTAGTATATGATCAAACTTAGAATAGTAGTTCATGCCACGAAATTGGCTGTATAGGATTGAGCCATGATGATGGCAATGCAAGATCAAACTCAGGGTGAGTTGATCTATTCTAGAATCAGACTAGGCCATGAAAATGGCAATATAAGATTGAACTCAAGGTGAGTTGATCGAGCCTAGTGTTAGGGCTGAGCTATGAAGATGGCGGTGCAAGATTGAACTTTGGGCGAGTTGACCGAATCCACTGGGCCATGAAGATGGTGGTGCAAGATTGAACTATGGGCGAGTTAATCGAGTCTAGAGTTAAGATTGAGCCGTGTTGATCAAACATAGGGCGAGTTGACCGAACATGGCGATTGAGCTAATGATGATGCGATGCATAGTCGAGCTCAAGCAAGTTGATTAGGAAACTTAATGGCAATCTTGGAAAAATAATTTTTGAAATAAAAATGCAGTTGCACTCATTTATAGTTCATGAGCTGCCTACATACCTATGTGTAGGGATCAAGCCAAATGTAGTTTAATTACATCAAATCAAATAGAAACATATAAAATCTGAAAGAAATAAGGTTTAAGCATGTGTCAAACGTAGTACTTTTTTAGGTGGTGCGCATTCCAGCTTTTGCTAATGATCGAACCATCAAGTTTCTCTAACTTGTAGACCCTGTCTCAAATGACAGTCTGAATTCGATGAGGGCCTTCCCAATTGGCTGCCAATTTTCTAACATATGCTTCTTTTGGATTTTGAAAGACTTTTCTGAGTATGAGCTCGCCCTCATGGAATTTCCTAACTTTCACTTTTTGATTATAATACTTGGTGGTTGCTTGCTGGTAATGTCTGAGGTAATAAAATGCATTATCCCTCTTTTTGTCGATCAAATCCTGTGTGTCCCGCATCATTTATTTATTCTTTGCTTCATTTAGGAGTGAATAGTCAACTCGAAGATCTCGAGCGACAATTCTATATACAAGGGAAAATGGCGATTTGCCTGTCACCCTTCTTGTTAGACATGTATGCCCTAAGGAGTAAAAATGTAATACGTTTTTGGAGACATTTTTATCAATAAAGAATTTATTCATTTATATATACCAAATCTTGTTCTCTTTACGTTCATATTCGTTGAATGTATCATAAGCAAACGGTAGTCTGAGACTGTCAGTCTAAACCTTAAGAATTGGGCATATGATGGACTGATTATGCGGAAGACACGATTCTTAAGGTGATGGTCTAAAACATATAATCCGCAATTGAGGGAATAAAGTTGGGCGCTTTATTCATGTAAAGATTGTTATGTTGTCTATATCCCTTGTGGGAGATGGTTTGTCTTGACCATCGGAGATGGACTCCGTGAATAGAAACATTGGCATGTTGTCATAAGTGACGATGTGTTGGATTGGGACATAAAGTGAATTGATTTAGATTAATAATTCTGTCTCGGCAAATTGATTCACTTTAGACAGTCATTTGTATTGTATCTTAATCCTGAGATGAATAGTGGGCTCATTATCTTGACTTGTGTCTTTTGATGTACCAAAGGGTGACACCCACATCTCAATAGTGGTATGCATGCCGGTACGTTGGAGGCATGACTCTTGATAGTGTAGACTTGTTATTCATAGATATGAAATCCATAGCTCCTCTTTAGAAGTAATGATATCCTCTTATATGTGTTGTCCTGTAATTGGAAAACTGGAGCGCTCAACCATTTGGATACATAGGTGTAACCGAATGGTATACTATCTTTAGATGGTAAGTTTTCTAATGGCGAGACAATGGAACGTAAGATAAAAATAATCGGGAATGTAAGACAGAACTTGTCCTTAAGCCGATTATGGATGATCATATGGGGATACGATACACTATGATATATCATGGAGACTTAGCTACACGAGCTTCGTAATTCTATAAAGTTCGAGAGTGCAGCTCCAAGCTTTTAGTGGAGTAGCGTTGGAGTTGATAATTATGAAATGAATATTTGGGATATTGGGTTTCATAATTATCATGAGCTTGAACTTTATAGGTCCATTTTGGCACCCTTTGCTAGCTCACAAAATCCTGTAACGACACGGCATGCTTTTTCAATAATTGGTGACTTATGTCGGATTTATCAGATTGGTTTAAAATTTGGAAGAATTAAATAATTCATGTCTGTTCATCGGTTGAATTAATTTTGTAAGAAATTAGTTCAAAATAAACTTGTTGAATTATTGCGATCAAATAATTCTTGTCTGTTTATCGGTTGTTTTAATTTTGGACAAATTAGATCAAGACAAGCTTGTAGAATTATTGTGAATTGATTTATTTTCTTAGAGATTATCTTGATAAAGTTTGTTTTGATCAGATAACTTCTCTATTGGGTTATTTGAATCAAAACTGAGACTTTATCCTTTAGAATCTTGGGTGGAAAATAAAAGATTCGCGGAGATTTTTTCTCCAGAGTTCGGCCTGCCGATGGGGCCTGTTCGGCCTGCCGATCAACGAGAGATAAGATTACACGTTTTCACGTGGATCTTATCAGATATTGATCCAAACTTGATTTTGTTTCGAGCTTTTGAGACCTAATCTAAGAAGGATTGACCCCAGGACCAATAGCTATAAAAAGGGAGTGAGTCTCATGATTTACTTAGATCAATTGAGAGATTAAGAGTGATAGTCTTCTAGTGAGTGTTTGAAAACTCCCTGAGAGCTTTTGTTCACAAATCACAAACACTAGCTTTGGGTTCTCTCTATTGGTTGGAAGGAGAGTCACCGGTAGAAGAGCTGTACGTGTGAGCCCACACTCACTCCGGTTGTGGATAGAGAATAGCAAAGAAGACTAGTTGGTTGAGGCTCTTCTGGAACGTTACTTCTCTACACAGGTTGCGGAGGTTCTTCGGCACACAGAGGTTAGTAAGATCTGTCTAATTTATACATATAACATGTCAAACTTGTGTTTTGGAAATTACTCTGATGAAAAATTTTTAAATTCCGTTGCGCATCGCGTTTCCAACACTTCTCAGAATCGTTTGATAGGCCCATAGCACCATGGGGAGTTCCTTGACCCATTGCCCTTTCTTGGCCTCCAATTTCTTCTTCAAGTTCTTCACGATTGTCTTGTTCATTGCTTCTACCTGCCTATTCCCCTGTGGGTACCTTGGTGTGGAGAAGCTCAAAGTAATATCCCATTCGTGACAGAACTTTTTGAAGGATGCAGAAATAAATTATAAGCCATTGTTAGTGACGATATCCCTTGGCACTCCAACCGAAAGATAATATTCCTCTAAATGAATCTTTCGACATCTAGCTCTTTAAAATTTGCAAAACCTTCGGCTTCGACCCATTTAAAGAAATTGTAAGGACAAGAAGATACTTGACCTGTCCAAGGGTAGGAGGGAATGGTCCTACGATGTCCATCGAGTACTTCATAAAAGGGTACGGCGACCTGACTAAGGAGAGTTCTTCTGCAGGCTAGTGAATGGTAGGCGTATGTCTTTGGCAACTATTGCACTTTTGTCGCAAAGCTCTCACAATCGCTTTGCATGGTCGGCCAGTAGAAGCCTTGCCTTTTGACTTTGTTACATAAGGATCTTCCCCTAGAGTGGTTGCCATACGAGCCTTCATATACTTTTTGCATTACCTTCTCGATTTTATTTTCCTTTAGGCAGTGGAGATAAGGACCTATGAAGGAACGCCTATACAGCTTCTCATTAATCAAGCAGTACCTTGCAGCTTGAATTTTAATCATCCTCGTTGTTTACTTGCCGTCGGGTAGCCATCCATCACGAATGTACAATTCGATACGAGTTCTCCAATCATCCCTTGGATCCACATAATTTGCTTCTTCGATCAACTTGATGCTTAGCGGGTCGATGCGCTCCAAGGGAATAATTCTTCTTTCATTCACTTAGATCGAAGATCCCAAATTGGCGAGTGCATCAGCTCAGGTGTTTTCATCTCGAGGGACATGCTTTACTTTGAAATTGTGGAACTGGGACTTAAGCTTATTTACAAGTGTTAGATAAGAGATCATCTTTTCATCTCGCACTTCATAATCATCGGTTATCTGATTAACAACCAGGGTTGAATCGCTTTCCACGACAAGCTCAGTAGCCCCTAGTGCGGCAGCAAGCCTCAAACTAGTAATCATGGCCTCGTACTCGGCTTCATTATTTATAGCCTTGAATCCCAATTGAAAACTTTCCTTGATCTCTTCTCCTGTTGGTGATCGTAGCAGTACTCCTATTCTTGATCCTTTTTTGTTGCTGGCTCCATTGACTTGCATGATGCATTTTTTTGGTCCCTTAACATCTGGCTTGTACGTCAACTCAGCAACAAAATCTGCAAGCACCTATGCGTTCAATGCTATATGAGGTTTGTATTGAATGTCAAACTTCGTTAGTTCTACTGCCCACTTTGTCATCCTTCCAGAAATGCCAAGCTTATGTAGAATGGCTTTCATCAGGTACGTTGATAACACAACGAAAGTATAGACAGAGCTTTCGAGCTGACTTAATGAGTACAAGGGCAAGCTTTTCGATGACGGAATATCTTGTTTCAGCATCTAGCATAGTGTGGCTGATGAACAAAACAGGTTTCTATATTGCGTCCTCCTTTTTGACCAATGACGAACTCACTGTAGTTTTTGAAATTGCCAAGTAGAGATAAAGTGGCTCTCCTTTTTTGGGCATAGACAGGATGCGTGGCGTGGACAAGTATTTTTTTAGCTCTTTAAATGCTTGTTCATATCGTTTGTTCCATTCAAATTTTGTGTTCTTCTTCAATAGCTGGAAAAATAGGAGGCATTTATCTGAAGATAGAGCAATGAATCGACTCAGCACAGCCACTCACCTTGTCAGCTTTTGGATCTCGCGCTTCCTTCTTGGAGATGACATTAATTTGATAGCTTTGATCAGGTTCGGGTTCGCTTTGCATCTTTGCTTCATAACGAGGTAGCCCATAAACATTCCACTTATAACTCCAAATGTGTATTTCTCTGGATTCAACTTCATGTTGTACTTTCGAAGAATGTCGAAACATTCTTGAAAATGTTGAACATGGAGGTTAGCCTACAAAGATTTCACCAACATATCGTCAATATAAACTTTCATGTTTTTACCGATCTGCTGCTCGAACATCATGTTGACCAGCCTCTAGTAAGTCACTCTTGCGTTATTCAACCCGAAAGGCATAACCTTAAAATAGAAAATCCCCTGCTCAATGATGAAAGCGGCCTTCTCTTGGTCTTCAAGATGCAAGAGGATTTGGTTGTAGCCAGAGAAAGCATAGAGAAAACTCAAGACTTCATGGCTAGCTGTTGCGTGGACTAGACGATCGATGTGTGATAAAGGATAGCTGTCTTTAGGACAGGCTTTGTTTAGGTCTGTGAAATTTACACACATCTGCCACTTCCCATTCTTTTTTCTGATAATCACCATGTTCGCAAGCCAGTCTGGGTATTGCACAGGATGAATGAACCCAGCTTTAAGCAGTCTTTTCACTTCATTTTTTATAATGATGTTTCGCTTAATTCCAAGCTTTCTTCTTTTTTGTCACATAGGTAGATGGTTGGGATTGACATTGAGCCAATGTGAGATTATGCTTGCGTCGATTCCAGGCATATCTACATGAGACCATGCGAAACAATCGTTGTTAGCTTTCAAAAAACCAGTTATGGCAGATTTTACCTTGGTATCGAGTTGCGCCCTGGTTTTAACTATTCAACGCTCATCTTTTGAATCAATTTGTACTTTGTCAAGTTGCTCTAGCACTGATTAGTGCAATCCTGATACTCGATCCATTCGATAGTTTTTTCTGTAGTTGTTATAAAGCCTTCTTCTGCTTCATAGCTGTGGCATAGTAGCTCCTTGCTGCTTCTTGGCTCTTGAGTATTTCCCTCACTCCTCGCTTCGTCGAAAATGTAATTCGCTAGTGAAAAGTTGATGGGACGGCCTTCATCGTATGTATCCAAGGTCGCCCAAGGATGATGTTGTACCCCAAAGGACAGTCCATGATGAGGAAAGTCGTCATCTTATTCTCATTTGCTGCAAAGACAAGAAACTTGATTTCACTGACAGTTGTAGTTGCTTCACCATTAAAACAGACTAAAGTGGTAGCAGATTTCTCGATCTCTTCTTCATTGATCTCCATCTCTCTCAATGTTGAAGGAAAAGAATATTAGCAGAACTCCCATTATCGATAAGTATTCTCCCTATCTCGCAAGTTGCGATGTTGAGTTTTATAACTAAGGCATCATCATGTGGACTATCGAGCCCAAATGCCTCATCACTTTGAAATGAAAATTATGTGCTCGACATATTCATCAGTAATGATCTGGTAATCGCTTGACAGGCTATTCTCTGGTGAGCTTTCATTTGATTAGCGGAATCTCCACTAAAAACCGAGCCCCCACAAATGGCTCCAATCACTTTCCTTACTGGCGGTGGTGAAGGCGTCTTTTCCTGATTCTGACGATCCTTTTGTCTGCCTCACTCTCGATCAAGCCCATAAACTTTCCTTCCTCTTTCAGACAAGTACTCCCTCAAATGTCCTTTTTTAAGCAGTTCTACAATTTCAGACTGCAAAACCTTGCAATCGACTGTTAAGTGTCTTGTATCCCGATGGAACTCATAATACTTTGTGTGGTCATGGGACTGACTTGGGCCATTTTGTTTGGCCATCGGACGTAATCTTTCCCTTCCAACTGCACGACCAGTTCCGTCGGTGATATGCTTAAGGCATATTTTGGTGGTGAGAGCGACCTATTCATGGGCCATGACTTATCCTCTTTCTTTCTCCACTCCCTCTTTGGTGGCATCCTTGTTCGTCTTCTTCAATTTGACAGCAGTTTCTGTCGCCTCTCACCCCATCTGTTCTGATCTCGGCTTCTAGCGAGCTCTCGTTCACATCTTTCATTTTCTTATTCCAGGTCAATCCATCCTTTTGCCCTATTTAAAGCCTTCCTGATTGTCTGAGGGTAATCAAAGCATATACTGCTCTTGAAAGAGGACTTATGCAGGAGTCCTTTCTTTAATGCTTTTCAAGCTGTCCCATCTTCTAAGTCTGAAATCTTGAAAGTGTCTTGCTGAAACTCTTGATGTGTGCTTGTAACGATTCACCTAGGCTCTATACGACCGACCATAGGTCATTAGTCGTCTTGTCGGTCTTTATGTGTATAGAGTAAGCTTTGACAAATGAATCCACCAAGTCCTTAAAGCTATCGATCGACCCGGTAGGTAGGTTACTGAACCACCGAAGCACTGGGCCTTTGAGACTCTGTGCGAACAGCTTGCACATCATCTCATCAAGAATCGAGTCTAGGATACTCATCGCACTAACCATGTTTTTGCACTGTCGTAGGTGATCTTTCAGATCAGACCTTCCATCAAATCGAGCAAGCACAAGATTACCGTACTTTGGTGGGATGACCGAAGTAATCCTCCTGGTGAATGGTGTTTCTCTAATATTTTTCAAGATGTCGTCTAATGTTGGGGTTTTGCTCATTGCTTTCAAAATCTTCTAGTCAATATTCTCTTCCACAAGCTTAGTGTTATGTTCTAACATTTCCCTCATCATCTGCTGAATCGACTTGGGAGTTTAAAGAGTAAGTGCTTAAGTAGCTTCCAAGCAAACAGTTGGTTTGACCAATCCTTGTCGTTCTTCGTTCACCTCTTCATCTCATCGGCTCAATTCTAGATGAGTGTCTGCCATTGTTGTCGTTGTTGCTATAGCAGGCGTCGCTAGATTTGCTGTTGTGGTGGTCCAAGTTGCTATGATCATTGTTGCTAGTGCTAGAGTTAAGTGGGTGTATAGCGGCTGCATCCCCCCAATGGGGCTATAGGAGGATTGTTGCTTGCTTGGCTGTGGCGTTTGAAACTGCAACGGTGTTGCCGCCGTTGCTGGGAGTGTTAAATACCCATAATATAGGTAATAGTATGACAAGAGGCCATTTGTGAATTTTGGTAACTGATCTGGCTCCTCAGGGTCTAGTTTTCGCCGTTGAGTTGCTCCAATCTTCTGTCACATTCTTGGGAACACACTGATTGCTCTTGAAGCATTTTCTTCAGAGTTTCTATTTCTATTGTAAGGGCTTCTATTTGCTGATTCATTTGAGGAGTTGCTTCAACCTCTTCATTTGAAATTTCTGGTGCGTGTTGGTTATCAAAGTTATCAGCCATTTGTGGTTAAGCTAGAAGATCCTGGTGTTGGTGATCTGAAGGCCCCACGATGGGCACCAAACTATAGATGTTGGATCTATAATCAGAAAAGAGTTAATCTAGGTTAATATGTTCAGTTCAATGGATTTGGGCCCTCAAATCACCGTTATATGGATCTATTAGATTCATAGGAAACCGATTAGACTGATTTCTTAAAACGATCAACAGATTAAATTGAAATGAAATGAAATAACGCTGAAGGAATAAAGATACCACACGTAGATTTTTATAGTGGTTTACTCTATGAATGAGAGTTACGTCCACTATTCTTCACTATTATATGAATTTTGAGTACAAATTACAAGGATGTAAAATGAAGAATAAATTTGATAGAGTTTCTGTATCCTATATATTTTGTCTGTACAATTGAAGACGGTACCCCTTTATATAGAGAATAAGGAAAATCGTGGCTTCTAACCGACTGGCAAAGTGGAGTGATGACACTGGAGGTAACCGTAGTAATGGGACACGCGTCGGTTCGTGATAAGCTGCAAGAATCATGCTCTCATCACGTACCAGTTCATGGTTAGATGTGCCAATAACCATCAATTCATGCTAATCGATTCCATCGAACGAACACTAAGGAAATAAACCTAAACACAATCCTTCAATAACCAAATGTTATTTGAATACACTGATCTAACAGATGGATCCAATCGATGCCTGAACTTTGTTCCTACACGTTATTCTTACGTCAAATAGCGGAGTCACTTTGTTCTATTCGACTTGCTCTAACTGTAACAATGGGCTATCATTTTGGGTCTTCAGACTTTTTGGGCTGGACCAAATTGTACCCCAACAACTTCTTCTAAACAACTCAAGAATTAGTCTTAGAATGGTTCAATGCTTATAAGTGTTAAGCAAAAGGTGAAAAAGTCATTTGAGGCTAGGTTAAAATTGTATAAGTGTCTAAGAAAAAGATATAGATATATACCACTCAAATGGGTGAACTAAGAAAAAGTTTATGCAAGGTTAACCAGAAAAGGTCAAATCGTTCCAAACATACCTAAATCTCGCCCTTATGATGTTTAGCGTAGGATTTCGTCTTGAATGGTACTCAAGCAAGTTCTAGAGCTCTTGAGATCATGTGTAGCTACCTACATCGCATAAAGCTTCTTTAAGTGTGCAATTAGCTAAGTGGACAAGGCTTTTGTGATAAATTGTGAAGGATTAAAAGCAAAGCAAGCCAACACAAGAACCATGTACAAAAATGTCATTGTGTATATTATATTCAAAGAGTCATTTTCAAATACATCCATTACTTATCATTGGCCTTTGTTTACCACCAAATGTAGTTTACTATTCACTTAAAAAAACATTTTTGATTTCTTTTCAATCTCAATTCATGGATTCATCCTGTAACCATTTTATTCATTTTTTTATTTTTTGGTCCTTTTTTTTTAAAAAAAAATGTTTCAAAACAAAACAAAACAAAAAATAAAAAGACTAGAAAAATTAGACAAAATAAAACAAAAGACACAAATAGGAAAAATTAAAAATAATAAACTAAACAAGCAAACTTGATAACTCTACAAAATAGAGTTATTTAAAATTTTTGCATGCATAAAAGTTGGTTAAGTTTTGATATTTGAATTCATTTCATTATACTTTATTTTTATTTTGTTTAATTTGATGATTTAATTTGTTTATATTTTAATTTAATTTTATTGAATTTTATTTTATTTAGTTTCTTTTCTATTTATATTCTCTATTTGTGAGTAAATAATTTAAATTTAATGGCTTCAATGGCTTTACCACATGCGACTTCCATCAGCGTGCATTACTAGCCATTGGATAAAGTCCCAGCTTCATCAACTGCGCGTGCGGAGCACAACCCGGACAAGAAAGCACGTGTGTTAAACAGTAGGCCCGCGTGTAGTGCATGCCTAGCAAAGATGTAGATCCCATGCGTGCAAGTCCCACGGATTTCCCGTGCAGCCCACTTTTCCGCCAACGCCTTCTAGACACGTTGACTGAATCACTTTATTGCCAATCCACTTTCGCCACGTCAAAGCCGCGCTAGTTGCCTCAATTAGGCATGTTCCTTGTACGCTGATGTTTGGGGTTTTAAGAAATGAGACGCAAAGAAAGATATCAGACCGTTTAGCACCAGAGGCCATAGCGCTTAGGTGCTCATGCTTGATGCTTGGTGCTTGGCGCACCGTATTGACAAAAAAATTCCGGATACTTGAGGTTTCAACAAGTTACTCATATTGTTCAAAGCCTATAAATATTACCTTATTAGTTTATTTGTGGGGAGGCCTAATCCCCTATGATAGAGAGTCGGGGAGAACATCTAGCCAAATTTCTATTAGGTTTTTATTTTTGGTTTTAGGAATTTTATTTTTAAACTCAAGGAAGAAGACAACTTGAAAATCAACAAGAGAAGATCAAAAATTGAAAAGTCAAGCTCTAGACTTGTAACACCTCCGTATGGGTTTTTCTTTCTAATTTTCTTAGCTTTGTAGTTTTGTGAAGTGAGATTTTCGAATCCTTGTTTTGTATTTAATTTTATATCTTTGATTGTCTAAATTATTTTAAAGAGATTTTCCATAAGTTTATTTGTGTTTTTCTGTTCTTAAGCCTTCTAATTTATTGGCCATAAATTAGATGATTTTATATTTAGAATTTGATACTCAGGAGGGGGAATTTTAAATACGATCCTGGATAATACAACCCATGATTTTATAGAGTTTAGGAGACCTATAATTCTGTTAAAGCCTTTTTGAAAGAACCATAGGATGTAATAAATTCTTATTTTCTTCATTTTGACTAGGGATATTGGAATTGGAATTTAGGAATTATTTTTGTTCGGCACTTAGGAGATGGAGTTGAAATAATTAGAGTTCTTGGCTTTTAGGGTAGGAGAGTTGATTAATAATAATTTGACATGAAGAGGTTTTAGTGTTTTATTTATTATTTTCTTTATCTTTTCTTGATTTTTAGTTTAGTTTATTTTATTCTATTCTTGTTATTTTTGTTTTCTTTTTTTTTTCTTTCTTTTGATTCATTCAAATAATTTTGAAAGTTAACTAATTTCGGTACTTAACTCTACGAATTATTTTATTACTTATATGCGACATTGTGCACTTGAGATTCATGCAACAAGGTTTTGGCCTCGATCCAGAGGATTGTTTGTTTAATTTTAGTTAATATTGATATTAATTAGCTTTTGAATTAATTTGAATTTTATTTTGTTTGTTTTTATTCTAATTTTCTTTTTCAAGTTTTTTATTTGTTTTGTAGGCAAAAGAAAAAACGATAAATACGATGGAGTTGGGTCAAGCCATTATCACCTTACGCCAACACGACAAGGAACTGCTCCATCAAGCTCGGGAGAGATATTATGTGTTGTTTGTTAGGTTTTTGTAACATAGAACGCCAAAGTCGCGTCAACTTCAATATTTCACCCAAGGATTGAGCATTATGACTAGAATTTGGGTACAAAGTAGCTACGATATAACCCATTCTAGTGTAAGATCTGAAGAGGAAGGGTACTGTCACGTCTCGGAGTATGGGAGGTGACATGACGGATTATTTAAATTAATTAAAGGAGAATTTAATTAAAATCAAGAGTTTTAGCGGTTCAATTAAAAAAAAACGTGAAAGTTTTAGGAAAACCATTGCATGAAAAGTAAATAATAAATATAGCGAGTATGGGTCCCACTGACCCATAACTTGTGCACACACATGGTACTGACAATATAATAATACAACTATAGTCCAAGCGCAAAGAAAATTAAAAATATTACATGCCTTGTTTAATTTATATAAACAATCTAATAAATCCTTTTACTGCTCCTGAGTTCGGTCCATTGAATCCTCTCCGAACCTAAACGGGAAACCACCTAGAAGGGGGGAAATTTAAAAATAGAGAAAAAGTGAGCGACAGGCTTAGTAGGACAGTATTTTATCAAATTATTCAAAAGAAACATTGAATAAATAAATAAATTTAAATAAAACCGTTCTTACCCAAAACAGTTTACTCGGACAACCAGAATTATCATTTTCTTTTCCTAGGCAAACCATAAGAATATCACCATCATAGTGGCCCAGCTGGGTTTTGGGACCCACCCCCAAGGTCGATCGCTACACGACCCGATCTCTGATATGGCATCATGCCTATGTGTTTATTTTTATCATCATTCAAAACCTATTTACCGAGTATTGTCATTTACATTTATTATGAAGTTCATTTTAGTTCACAGTATATTAAAATATAACCGATAAATTCATTTTCAAACAACCATTGAAAACATTTTAATAAAAATCCTTTTCAAAGTCAACTCATTTTGAAACTAGGCTACCAAAGAATGGGGTAGAAGTCCTACTTTGATACTCGTGCCAGTGCCCCACACCGTAATCCCGGTCCGCTATACGTTAGCTCTGCATAACCACAAACGATCTTAGATACACACTAAGTCGATCAATATCTAGCTCGAGACATTCTATGTTACTAAACCATTTCATTATGTCCTAGTGTGCCATTTGTATTTTTAAAATCATTTTACAAGATTGGAATTTAAATCGGGGTTCAAAACAGTGAAAACGGGTGAAAAATCACAAAATTTTCCATGCCCCGCTGGCCTGCCAAACTCCCTGCTTCGGCTGGCCGAACTGTGTAGTTTGGCCTGCCGAAAACCAGGTCCGGTCGGCCAGACATTCTCTAGGTTCAGCTTGCCAATCCCTTGAATCTGGCCTGTCGAACACGTAGTTCGGCCTGCCAAACTGGGAAAACCCAGAAATTTTAGCCACGGGTTTTCAATCCCCCAAAATCCAAATCTTGATTTTAACCTATTTTTCTCAAATCTCAGGCATGGAAAACATTCATAGATGATAGAAAAACATGCTAGAACACTTTTGAACTCATTTAAACAAGATTGAAACTCAAAAATCTCAAAAATCCAAAAATGGGAAAATGAGGAGAAAAATGAAAAATCTTGAATCCAATCCGTTTTTCTTCAATCTAAGCTTAGATTCTAGTTGTTCTAAGTTCATTTAACTCAAATCAAAGGTTTTCTAAGCTAAAACGAACTTAAATCTCAAAAATGCACAAATTTGAAAATTTTGAAAAAAGTTTAGAAATTTCAAAACTAACCTCGAATCGAAGCTTCAATCCGCGTTCTCGGTTGCAAAATCACGTTCGCGAGCTTCCTCCTTGCTAACCTGAAGCTTGGACTCGAATTTTGTTTCAAAAATTTGAGAAAGAATTGAGAGAGAACGAGAGAAACCGAGAGAGAGGAAGAGAGAGGAGGCTCACGGGCACAAGAGAGAGGAGAGAGAGAGTGAGAGCTGAGTGTGAAGAGAGAGGGAGAGGTAAGAGAATAAATAGAGAGAAACGGTGGGCGATTTTACTGTGCGTAAACCAAATGCCACCCACGGTTTTGTAAAACGGAATGTTTTTAACATTTTACAATTGTTGTGTTTTAAAACTCAAAACATCATTTTAAAACAATAAGAAATCATTTGAACTTATCAAATTAACAAAACAACCAAAAATTCAAAATTCAACTAAATAATCAAATTAATGTTGAAACATTCATTATGGCACACTAATTCATCATTTTACATTACAATAACATTAAATAAATTTTGGGGCATTACAGGTACCAGGTGGTAGAGGATATGGTGAAGTTAGATCATGGTTTATACTATCTTGAAAAAACTTCAAGAGAATTTGAACCTCTACAGGAAAATGAGTCTCAAAAAGAATAACAAGAACCTTTCTAATTTCTTTTCGCTTAAACCTTAGAGAAGTTGGACTCTTATGTTATTGACATCGATTTAAATTTTCTATGCAACGAGATGTCTGTCTAAAACCTTGAGTTTTATGAAGATCAAATCACATGCATGGTTATAGATAGTGAAGTGAAGAATGAAGAGAAATTTAAGGGGTTATTTGAGGATTTCTTACATGAAAACCAGTTACTAGGGCCGTTGGAGGATGAAGAAGGCTACAAGACCATTGATTTGAACTCATCAATGGCCATAACGTGTACATCAACAATAGATCCTTATTTCCCTATGCAACCACTGTCACCATATTATGTCATCTACAAGATTAAGCCAAGAAAAAAGTTCTTCTCCCAAGTTCATCAATTGAAACCAAGTCGTGTTGAGTGCACGTGCCATAACAGTTCATATCATGCCAAGCTTGAGGGCATCCATAATCAACCCGCATGTGGTGTTTTTTGACACTTAGTGGAAACCGATCTTTGACAAGTACTTCTCCAAAACTCAAGCCAGTGACTTTAAATCAAGTGCTTTTTGGGAGGCAACCCAAGTTTCTAAAATTTATTCTTAGTTAATTTTTGTTATTTTTTTAATTTTTAGTATTGAGTCTTTTTGTTTTTATTTTTGGTTATTGAATAGGTCTTTGAACAGGCTTGGACGTTGTTGACATCTTGGAAGGAAGCTTCAAAATACTCAATTGGTGCCTGCCACAAATCAGGGAAGTTTTCTTTTCATTCT
The DNA here is from genome assembly GCA_025403435.1 of Artocarpus heterophyllus. Taxonomy (NCBI): domain Eukaryota; kingdom Viridiplantae; phylum Streptophyta; class Magnoliopsida; order Rosales; family Moraceae; genus Artocarpus; species Artocarpus heterophyllus. The sequence goes on along the minus strand of CM046354.1, from coordinate 25,797,980 downwards.
CTCTCTCTCTTTCTCTCTTGTTTCTTTACATTGAGGACAATGTTGATTTTAAGTTTAGGGGAAGATAAAAAAAAAAATTATTTGTTCATTTATTTTGTTTTTTGTTTGCATTTGTGTTTTTTGTATTTTTGAGTAATATTTTAGTTTTAATGAGTTGAAGCGATGATAAAATGTTGCTTTATTTGATAATAACTTTTGGGAAATGATAATCATTATTTTTGTCTATGTACTTGATTCTTGTGTTAGTTTTTATTTTGCTTATGATTCTTTAACATGTTGAGCACATAGCCACTACCAATTAGGTATTTTGTTTACTTACAGAAAGTTTAAGTGAATTAAGTATATTTTTAAGATTTCATTGAATTCTAGAACTTGTTTGATTATCACTTGAGGCAAAATCTTAGTTAATGCATCACTTAGGTTATGATTTAGGATATCTTTGGACCGTTTTTGCCTTTCGAGCCTACCATTGCATATTTTTATCCTTTGCCACCCTTGACCTTTTCTTTCTTACCCACAATTTTGTTTTTAACCAAGCTTTTAAACTACTTCTTCTAATTTCTAACCCTCACCTTATAACCATATTGGTTATTCTAGAACATATTTTGAGCTATGCCTGTGTATGGGAGGAATGGTGGTATTGTGAAGTTGTTAATTTATTTAAGAAGAAGAAGAAGAAGAAGAAGAAGAAGAAGAAGAAGAAAAGTACAAAAAAAAAAGGAGTGGTTTCTCAAAAAAAAAAAAAAATTTAGGGGTGTAGTTTCTCAAAAAAAAAAAAAAAAAGAGAGAAAAAGTTAGAATAAGAGTGGATGACAAGAGAAAACTTATTTTGGGGAATGTACTTAGAGTGTGAAAAGAGCTTTACACAAGGTCCTAGAGTAATCGAAGCCGCGCTTGATGCCTCAATTAGGCCTGTTCCTTGTATGCTGACGTTTGGGCTTTTTAAGAAATGAGATGCAAAAAAAAAAAAAGAAGATATCAGACGAGAGGCCATAGCGCTTAGGCGCTCATGGTTGGCGCTTAGGCGCCCCGTACTGATAGAAAATTCTAAATATTTCAAGTTTTCAACAAGTTACTCCTATTGTTCAATGCGTATAAATAAGACCTTATTAGTTTATATGAGGGGAGGTCTAATCCCCCAGGATAGAGAGCTAGGGAGAATATCTTGGCAAATTTATGTTAGGTTTTTATTTTTGGTTTTAGGAATTTTGTTTCTAAATTCAAGGAAGAAGACAACTTGAAGATCAACAAGAGAGGATCAAAGATTGGAGAGTCAAGCTCTGAGACTTGATACCTCCGTGTGAGTTTTTCTTTCTAATTTTCTTAGCTTTGTATTTTTGCGAATTGAGATACTAGAACCTTGTTTTGTGTTTAATTTTATATCTTTGATTGTCTAATTTATTTTGAATAGATTTTTCATAAGTTTATTTGTGTTTTTCTGTTCTTAATGCTTCTGACTTACTGGCTATGAATTGGATGATTTTATATTTAGAATTCGATATTTAGAAGAGGAAATTTTAGATACGATCTTGGATAATACAACCTAGGATTTTATAGAGTTTGCGAGGCCTATAATTCTGTTAAAGCCTTTTTGAAAGAACCATGGGACGTAATAAATTCTTACTTTCTTAATGTTGAATAGAGATATTGAAATCGGAATTTAGGAATTATTTTCATTCAGCACTCGGGAGAGGGAGTTGAAATAAATTAGGGTTCTTGGCTTATACGCTAGGAGAGCTGATTAGTAATAAGTTGGCATGAAGAGGTTTAGTGTTTTATTTATTATTATTTTTTTATCTTTTTTTAATTGTTAGTTTAGTTTATTGTATTTCTATTTATTTTTGTTTTCTTTTTTTCTTTCTATCGATTCGTTCAAATAATTTTAAAGTTAACCAATTTTGGTAACACAATCCTCATATAGGAACGATATTCTATTTGTCATTTTATCACTTATATGTGATGTTGTGCACTGCCAATTCACAAAACAAAGCTAAATATCAAAATGAAAATAAAATGCAAGCTAATGACATAAAAACAAGACAAACAAAAAATGGAGCGAGTTGCAAATCCTAAAAAAGTAAATCCCTCCCCTAAACTTAAATCATGCATTGCCTTCAATGTTGTGATAAAAATATAAGAGATAAGACGACTTTTACGAGAAGCGAGACAGTGAGTCGTCACCTACTCCTCTCCTTCTTCCTTTTCCTTGTTATCTCCTTGCGCAATGACTTTCTGGATCGCCTCCGGCGCCTTCTGCCTTGTCAGCTTGCTGTGGGGGTTGCCAAGGGTGAACCAGGGTTAGGAATTGGGATAGACAAATTGGCATCCTTGGACAATTGCCTGAAAGGTAGTCGGGGTTGAGGCCGCATTGGAATTAAAAAAATTGCTTCCAACGTCTTGAAGCTAAAGGCCTCGTACACCAACTTCTTGACCACCCAACTTCCAATGGGCGTAAACTATTCGTTTGTCTGCTGTTGCGAAGCCTCAAGGAGATCCAACCGGTCCCCACCTTCATGCTGTACCATGAAGATTGGCCCATCGGAGCTTTGCTTGAGGATAGCCCTTGCTTGGAATTCCTCCATTTTTGCCCATATGAGAGGCGATGAATCCCATTTGTAGTGAGCAGCCTTATTGGGGGCAAAATCTCCTCTCCATCTGGAATGACGACAAAGGTCGGTAAACAATGATGGGAAGAAAAGACTTGACCCTTCGTTCTTCTCTACATGGAGAATGAGTTGGAAAATTACACTCCCCACATCGATGGAGAGGCCTTGGTGGATTGCAAAGAGAAGAAGAGCTCTCTTTGGATTCAATTGAGTGAAGTGAGTCATGGGGTGGAGCCTCCCGATGACAAAATGGAACCATATCTTCACGTCATCAATCAGTGTTATAGGCGAAATGTGTTCGATGCTCCTTTTTTATTGTCCCTTGTGCCCCTGGTTCACAAATTGTCTTTAAGAACCAACTCATAATCCGAGTTCTGGGCATAGTTGCTGTACTCATCATCATTATCTCAAGTTGGAAGGCCGTCGTAATCATTAATTGTCTTTTTACTAAAATTGACTACATGCCCCCGAATCGTAGTACGACATTGGTTATGCTCGAAGGTATTAGCGTAAAATTCTTGCACTAGAAGAATGACAGCATCCTTCTTTTCTTCTTCTCTTCTCACATTCATCCCAAATTTTGGTAATCTTTCCCACATTGAGGGTTATCCTTGGGGAATTTTCTCTCCAATAGGTTTATTTTTCTTTTCTTCTTTGTAGTGTTTTAGTATTTTCATAATTAACAAGAATATATGTTCATCTTACTCCATGGTGATAATAGATTTGTTCAACTCATTTCTTAACTTGGTTGTGGTGACTTGTTAAGGTCTATCATTTTGTTTTGTTTTGTTTTTTTTTTTTTTTTTTTTTGTGTTTTTGGTGGTTTCTTATCAGATCTACAGGTTTTGTATGTCAAAACTGAAAATTTTTGCTGGGAGAAGATCAACGTAGACAACAGATTTTAAATTCTATCAAACAAAAGAGCCTACGATGGAGGATGGGTCTATTTTGAAAGAGGCAAAGATTTATTTCTTGTGGAGCTTGATTTTATTAGTTACATTCATGGGAGCCAAAAAAAATCCCTATTCTTTAGTAGAAATGATGGTTTGATTGTTTTGTTTACTATATAATATATCATTGGTTATATTAAGGTTGGCTATTCAACAAGTTATACTGTTGTAATATTTGTTTCAATTGAATAAAATTTTACTTAAAACATAATTTTTACAACACTATTTAGAATACAACAAAATCAAAATATTGTAATAATCATAAAACAACTATATAATCTTCAGAACAAAAAAAAATCCTTTAAAAATGCAAATAATAAAATATCTCCATGAAATCTTATAGTTTTCTTTTTCTCTTACTACCACCATGTAGTACATATGCGTACCAGACTCAAAATTCACATGCGAATACAATGCGTAGAGCAAAGCCCCAAGCAACTACTTTCCATCATGGAATGAACTTTTGAGTAGCGACGGCAATCTTCTTTGAAGGACTCTAAAACACAAGTGTAATCCTCAAAGTTTGCATGTTTAAGAATAAGTGGGACTTGTTTAGAGTCAACAACTCTAGGACTTTCAGGAATCTTCCTTTCGTTTCTTGGCGGTGGAGGAAGAAATCTAAAACCTTTTCTATTACGGTGATTAACATTAATTTTGGGCATATGAAAGTTGCAAGTTTCTTGTAATGGACATGTCTAATGGAATTTGACGGGAGAGAGTGGCAAAGGATGAGAAAAACCAACTTGAAGCATGATTGGTAAAATCAACGCTATGAACCTGATCCGAGATGGAGCCAGAAAAATGTCACGCCCCGGGGTACGGGAGGTGACGTGACGGATTATTTAAGTTAATTTAAAAGAGAATTTAATTAAATTCCAAAGTTTAAAAGTTTGAGTTAAATATAAAATATGAAAAATTAAATAATAAACATAGCGAATATGGGTTCCATAGACCCACAACTTGTGCACACACATGGTACTGACAATATCATAAATACAATTACAGTCCAAGATACAAATAAAGTTAAAATTCTTATATGCCTTGATTTAAATAATACAAATAAATTAAATAATCCTTCTATTGCTCCTGAGTTCAGTCCGAAGAATTCTCTCCAAACCTAAATGGGAAACCACCTAGAGGGAGAAATTTAAAACAAATAAAACGTGAGCGAAAGGCTCAGTAGGACTATGTTTTATTAAAATAATTTAATTTAAAGAAATATTTCATTGTTTAGGAGTACTCAAGAGAAACCTTAAATAAATAAATAGATAAACAATTTTGAGTAGAACTGTCCTGACCCAGAACCGTCTACTCGCACAATCAGAAATATCATTTTGCTTTTCCTAGGCAAACCATAATATCACCACCGTAGTGGCCCAGCTGGGTTTCGGGACCTGCCTCCAAGGTCGATCTGTAACGTCTCGAAATTTATTTAATGTTAATGTAATGTAAATGATGAATTAGTGTGCCATAATTAAAGTTTTAACTTTAATTAGATTATTTGGTTGGATTTTGAGTTTTTGGTTGTTTTGTTAAATTGATGTGTTCAAAAGATTTCTTATTGTTTTAAAATGATGCTTTGAGTTTTAAAACACAACAATTTGTAAAATGTTAAAAATACTCTGTTTTGCAAAACCGTGGGCGGCACAAGGTTTTCGCACAGTAAAACCGCCCACCGATTTTCTCTATTTATTTCCTTCCTTCCTCTCTCTCCTCACTCTCCCGCAACACCTCTCTCTCTCCTCTCTCTCTCTCTCTCTCGGCAGCTCTCTCTCTCTCAATCTCTTTCAAAAAAAATTTTAAAACAAATTCGAATCCAAGCTTTGGGATAGCAAAGAGGAAGCTCGGGGACATGATTCGGCAACCGAGAACGCGGATTGAAGCTTCGATTCGAGGTTGGATTCGAAATTTCTAAACTTTTTACAAAATTTTCAATTTTGAGCATTTTTTAAATCTAGGTTTGTTTAAGCTTAGAAAACCTTGTGTTTGAGTTAAATGAACTTAGAACAACTAGAATCTAAGCTTAGATTGAAGAAAAACGGATTGAATTCAAGATTTTCATTTTTCCCCTCATTTTCTCATTTTTGGATTTTTGAGGATTTTGAGTCAAAATCTTGTTTAAATGATTCCAAACATGTTCTAGAATGTTTTTCTATCAAGTATAATTGTTTTTCATGCCTGGGATTTGAGAAAAACAGGTTGGAAACAAGATTTGGATTTTGGGGATCGAGAAACCCGTGGCAGGGATTTCTGGATTTTCCCAGTTCGGCAGGCCGGAGTGATGATCGGCAGGCCGGTGTTCTTCCGACGGCAGGCCGAATCTGGGGAAATGTTCGGCCGACCGAACTTTGCTTCCGACAGGCCAAACTGTGCAGTTCGGCAGGCCGAAGCAGGGCGTCCGGCAGGCCGACCGAGGCATGGAAAAATTTTGTGATTTTTACCCGTTTTCACTCTTTTGAACCCAGATTTAAATCCCAACCTTATAGGATGATTTTAAAGGTACAAATGGCACACTAGGACATCATGAAATGATTTAGTAACATAGAATGTCTCGAACTAGATATTGATCGACTTAGCTTGTATCTAGGATCATTCGTGGTTCCGTGGAGCTAACGTATAGCGGACCGGGATTACGGTGTGGGGCACCGGCACGAGTATTGAGGTAGGACTTCTATCCTATTTCTTTGGTAGCCTGGTTTTGAAATGATTTGGCTTTGAAAATGATTTCTATCAAAATGTTTTCAACGGTTGTTTGAAAATGGTTTTATCGGTTATATTTTAATATACCGTGATCTGAAATGAATTTCATAATAAATGTAATTGACAACACTCGGTAATTGGGTTTTGAATGATAATGATAATAAACACATGGGCATGATGCCATATCAGAGATCGGGTCGTGTAGCGATCGACCTTGGGGGCAGGTCCCGAAACCCAGCTGGGCTACTACGGTGGTGATATCATGGTTTGCCTAGGTAAAAGTACATTGGTGTTTTAATTTGAAGAGTGGACTGTTCTGTGACAGAACGGTTCTACTCAAATTATTTATTTATTTATTTATTTAAGTTTCCTCTGAATAACTTCTAATGATGCTATGTTTCTTTGCATTAAACTATTTTATAAAACATAGTCCTACTGAGCCTTTCGCTCACGTTTTATTGTTTTAAATTTTCCCCCCCTTCTAGGTGGTTTCCCATTTAGGTTTGGAGAAGATTCTTCGGACCGAACTCAGGAGCAATAGGAGAGTTTATTTATATTTTGTATTATTTAATCAAGGCATGTAAGACTTAACTTTATTTGTACTTGGACTGTAATTGTATTTATGATATTGTCGGAACCATGTGTGTGCACAAGTTGTGGGTTGTGGAACCCATATTCGCGGTTTTTATTTAATTTTTATTACCTGCTTAATATTTATAAATTCTTTTATAAAATGTGGTGGAAAATCTCCTTATTTCTTATGTAATTTGAATCTTAAACCCTTAATTTCAATTAAATCCTCTTTTAATCAATCTAAATATTCCGCCACATCACCTCCCGTACTCCGGGGCGTGACATGATCGCTACACGACCCGATTTGCTGATATGGCATCACGCTTATATGTTTATTATCATCATCATTCAAAACCCAATTACCGAGTGTTGTCATTTATATTTATTATGAAGTTCATTTCAGTTCACGGTATATCAAAATATAACCGATAAATTTATTTTTCAAACAACCGTTGAAATCATTTTAATAGAAATCCTTTTTAAAGCCAATTCATTTCAAAATCAGGCTACCAAAGAAATAAGATAGAAGTCCTACCTCAATGCTCGTGCCGATACCCCACACCGTAATCCCGGTCCTCTATACGTTAGCTCCGCGGAACCACGAACGATCCTAGATACAAACTAAGTCGATCAATAACTAGTTCGAGACATTCTATGTTACTAAACCATTTCATGATGTCCAAGTGTGCCATTTGTATCATTAAAATCATTCTATAAGGTTGGAATTTAAATTAGGGTTCAAAACAGTGAAAACGGGTAAAAATCACAAAAATTTTCATGCCTCGGTCGGCCTGCCGAACTCCCTGCTTCGGCTTGCCAAACTGCACAGTTCGGCCTATCGAAAGCAAAGTTCGGTCGGCCGAACAATTTCCAGGTTCGGCCTGCCGGACTGAAGAATACCGGCCTACCGATCCCTATTTCGGCCTACCAAACACGCAGTTCGGCCTGTTGAATTGGGAAAACCCAGAAATTCCAGCAACGGGTTTCGATTTCCCCAAAACCCAAATCTTGATTCTAACTTGTTTTTCTCAAATCTCAGGCATGGAAAACATTCATAGATGATAGAAAAACATATTTAGACACTTTAAAACTCATTTAAACAAGATTCAAACACAAAATCCCAAAAATCCAAAAATAGGAAAAATTGAGGAAAAATGAAAAATCTTGAATCCAATATGTTTTTCTTCAATCTAAGCTTAGATTCTAGGTGTTCTAAGTTCATTTAACTCAAATCCAAGGTTTTCTAAGCTTAAACAAACCTAGATTTCAAAAATGCACAAAATTGAAAATTTTGGAAAAAGTTTAGAAATTTCAAAACTAACCTCGAATCGAAGCTTCAATCCGCGTTCTCGGTTGCTAAATCACATCCCCGAGCTTCCTTCTTGCTAACCCGAAGCTTGGATTCGAATTTGGTTTCAAAAATTTTGAGAGAGATAGAGAGAGAGAGGGTTGCCGAGAGAGAGATCAAGAGAGAGAGAGTGTGTGTGTCGTGAGAGTGAGGAGAGAGAGAGGGAAAGGAAATAAATAGACAAAATCGATGGGCGGTTTTACTATGCGAAAACCATGTGCCGCCCACGGTTTTGTAAAACAGAGTATTTTTAACATTTTACAAATTGTTGTGTTTTTAAAACTCAAAACATCAATTTAAATCAATAAGAAATCATTTGGATTCAACAAATTAACAAAACAACCAAAAATTCAAAATCCAACCAAATAATCTAATTAATGTTAAAACATTAATTATGGCACACTAATTCATCATTTATATTACATTAACATTAAATAAATTTCGGGGCGTTACAACTCTCCACCCCTAAAAGAAATTTCGCCCTCGAAATTTACAACTCATCTCAAAAACAAAACAAATGCGGATACAATTCCCGCATGCTCGACTCTAGTTCCCAAGTGGCTTCATCAACCCCATGATGCTGCCACACGACTTTTACCAACGGTATCTCATGACGACGCAAACTAATCACTTTCCATTCGATAATCTGAATCGGCACTTCTTCGTACGTTGTATCCTCCTGAACCTGCACATCGCGAAGCGAAACTATCTTACCCTGCTCAGGTGGACACTTCCTAAGCATCGACACATGAAATACATCGTGAACATGAGAAAGTTCGGGCGAAAGATCAAGCCGATAAGCGACCACACCAACACGCTGAGTGATCTCGAACGGCCCAATATACCTCGGTGCGAGCTTCCCACTCACTCCTAACCGCATAGTTCCCTTACAAGGCGATACCCTCAAGAGAACGAAATCGCCAACCACGAACTCTAAAGGTCTACGTCTCCTATCCGCGTAGCTCTTCTGCCGACTCTGAGCTGCGCTCAACCGATCTTGAATCACCGCAACTTTCTCGTTACTATCACGGATCTCATCCGGCCCAAGAATAACCCTATCTTCCGGCTCGGCCCAACACACAGGTGACCGACACGGTCGCCCATACAACGCCTCAAATGGTGCCATACCGATACTCGCCTGATAGCTATTGTTGTACGCAAACTCTGCCAAATGCAAACATTGCTTCCAGTTCCCGCCGAAGTCCAACGCACAGGCACGCAACATATCCTCGAGAATCTGAATAACCCGCTTAGACTGCCCATCAGTCTGAGGATGAAACGCCGTACTGAAGTTCAAATCCGTACCTAAAGCCTCCTGAAAACTCCTCCAGTACTTAGCGTTAAACCTGGTGTCTCGATCAGAGGTGATGGACAAAGGAACTCCATGCAACCTCACAATGTTCTGCATATACAACTCCCCGAGAACCTTCCTAGAACACGTCGACCTAAACGGAATGAAATGCGCCGATTTAGTCAACCTGTCGACCACAACCTAAACTGCATCGTGCCGCTGCTCCGTCCTCAGCAATCCTGTGAGAAAATCCGTCGTTACATGCTCCCATTTCCACCCTGGAATAAGAAGCGGCTGAAGCTGACCTGCAGGCTTCTGATGCTCGGCTTTCACCTGAAGACACGTCGAACACTTGGCCACGTACTCTCGAACATCTTTCTTCATGCCTCTCCACCAATACTGCCTCTTCAAATTACGATACATCTTGGTGCTCCCCGGATGAATAGCGAACTGAGACCTATGAGCTTCGTCCAAAATGGCTTTCGTCACCTCGGCGATAACTGGAACTGCAAGACGCTCCCGGAAGTACAACGATCCATCTGCATGCACGCTCCATTCTTCAAACTGCTCCCCGTTCTGAATCCGCGACCAAATCCCCTGCAAATGCCGATCCTGCCACTGACTTTGCTTCACCACCTGAACAAGAGCTGGAGTCGCTTCCACATGATACACCGAAACTCGATCACAGTCTTCATGATACCGTAGCCGATACTCACTTACTGTCGCATCCCTGCTCCAGTCCTCAAAAACCAAACAAGCTAGAATCCCTGAAGACTTCCTGCAAAGCGCATCCGCAACCACATTAGCCTTCCCGGGATGATACTGCAACGCAAAATCATAATCCTCCATATACTCGATCCATCTACGCTGCCTCAGATTAAGATCCCTCTGAGTGAACAAATATCTCAAACTCTTGTGATCAGAGAAGACCTGAAACGACGCTCCATACAAGTAACATCTCCAAATCTTCAGCGCGTAAATCACCGCCGCAAGCTCTAAATCATGAGTAGGATAATTTCGCTCGTGAGGTCGTAGCTGTCTCGATCCGTACGCAACCACACGTCCATGCTGCATCAACACGCATCCAAGTCCGCGCCCTGAAGCATCCGCATAAACCTTATACGGCTCGTCACTGCTAGGAATAACCAACACTGGAGCTGAAGTCAACCGATTCTTCAATTCTTGAAAAGCAAGCTCACAATCTTCATTCCACTCAAACCTGACATTTTTCTTGATCAATCTCGTCAACGGAGCTGCAATCTTCAAAAAATCCTTCACAAATTTCCTATAATATCCAGCAAGACCCAAGAAGCTGTGAATCTTCGCTACATTCCTTGGTCGTTCCCACTCCAATATAGCTTCAATCTTGGACGGATCCACAGAAATACCATGCTCCGAGATAACATGACCCAGAAACTTGACCTCAGTCAACCAGAACTCACACTTTTCCCTCTTAGCATACAATTGGTGCTCCCGCAGAGTCTGAAGCACGATCCGAAGATGCTGCTCATGCTCCTCCCAAGTCTTAGAATACACAAGAATATCATCGATGAACACGATCACGAACTGATCTAGATACGGCCTGAATATCCTGTTCATCAAATCCATAAAAGCTGTCGGAGCATTCGTCAACCCAAACGACATAACCAAAAACTCAAAGTGCCCATACCGAGTCCTGAAAGCTGTCTTGGGAATATCCTCTTCCTTAATCCTGAGCTGATGATAACCCGACCCCAAATCAATCTTCGAGAAGTACCGCGAACCTCCCAACTGATCAAACAACTCATCAATCCTAGGCAAGGGATACTTGTTCTTCACCGAAACACGATTCAGCTGCCGATAATCCACACACAACCTGAGAGTCCCATCATGCTTCTTAGCAAACAAAACCGGTGCTCCCCTCAGAGATGTGCTATTCCGAATATATCCTTTATGAGCAAGCTCCTGAAGTTGCTTCCTCAATTCTTTCATTTCTGCCGGCGCCATCCGATAAGGTGCCATAGAAATCGGTGATGTCCCTGGAAACAACTCGATACCAAACTCAATCTTTCGATGCGGTGGTAATCCTGGCAACTCATCGGGGAAGACATCCTCGAACTCATCAACCACCGAAATCGCTAAACTGCCTCTCGAAACATAGGGCTCGCAATCTAGATTGGTAAGAAAAGCACAACAACCTAGATTCCTTTGCCCTCCTAGACACGACTTCATAAGATGCTCACTCATTAACCAATCACCACCACCCTGGTAAGTGATCATCGTCCCCCTATCAGACACTAAGGTCACTTTTCTAAGTTGGCAGTCCACGACTGTACTATACCTGGACAACTAGTCCATCCCTAGAATTACATCATAGGAGCTCATGGGGAGTATAATCAAATCACTTTTCAAAATCTCATCCCCAATCTTTATTTTACAGGATTTACACATACAATTTACACACACCCGCCCCAAGGGAGAAGTTATGACTAGGGGTTCATTAAACTCTCCTACCTCTAATCCCAAGGCATGTACAAAAGAACTCGAAATGAGAGAATGAGAGGCACCGGTATCAAATAAAATGCGAGCTAAAGATCTAGAAACCAAGATCATACCATCAAAAACCGCGTTACCAGTATGAGAATCTGACCCTCTAGATGCCATTGCATGAACCTGTACTGGCGCCTTTCCTTTTCCTCTACCGACATTGCTGGGTCTTGGATTACTCGGTCGATGCTGCTGAGATGGAGACGACTGCACACTACCTGTACTCGGCGCTCAATACTGAGGAACACTGCGCTGAAAATGCTGCGGCTGCTGCCCCCGTGCCAAATATGAGAACTGCTAAGGAGAGAACTACGGATACTGCAACTGCGGGTACCGCGGAGGCGGAGGTAGGGTCTGAGGCTGAGACGAACGACTGGCATCCTCCCCGGTCTGAGTTCCAAGACGAGCACTCCTGATCGGGCAATTCCTCTTGATGTGTCCGGGCTGCTGACAGAAATGACAATGGAAGCTGTAGGGATTGCTGCGCCCGCTGCCAGACGAACTGCTGCTACCACTGGTTGCACCACCTTGCTTGCCTTTCCCCGGAGCTGGAGGACTACTGGTGCTCTTCCTGCCACTCCTCTGCGGTCCTCTTGAAGCCTTGGCTCGGTCCTCACAATACTGCACATAATCATTCTCCACAGAGATCGCCGACGACACAAGCTCTCCGAAACTCCTAAGCTGAAGAGCAACCAACTGTCGCTGAATAGGAGCCTTGAGCCCCTCCTGAAACTTAATACATTTCTCACGCTTCGATGCCACCGCTGATGGAGCAAACCTAGCCAACTCATTAAACTTTGCCTCACACTCCTGAACTGACAGATCACCCTGCTGCAACCTGTAGAACTCAGCTGCCTTCTGATCTCTATACCCCTGCAAAAAATATCGATCATAGAACAGCTCCTCTGTAACACCCGAGATTTTTAATGCATTAAAAATGCATTAAATTAAGGATTATATTAAGATGAAAAGTACAAGTAAAGGAAAATACTGTATAATAACATGAAAAATTATACAGTATTAGAGCAAAGCAGTATAGAAATTAGACTGCTTAAGATCATGCAGTACAGAATTGGACTGTATGGACCATGATTTTGTTTTATAAGAATGAAGAAAAAAAAGGGGAAAAAATCAAAAAATTCAAAGAAAATTCAGGTCTTTCTCTCTACTTTCTCTCTCTACATTTTCTCTCTCTCTCCTTAAATCTCGTTTGAGATTCCGGCGTTATTTTTCGACATCTCCCGCACCAGTGGGAAGCTCTCGTTGAGCTGAGTCCAACGAGGTGTCGTGCCACCCAAATAGCCGCTGGAGGGAGGCTCACGCGCCGCCCAAAGTGGCGGTGAAACCCATTTTTTCCCGATGCCATTTCTCCGCCGTCCGACCACCAATCGACGTGATCTTGGTGTCTATGGACTCAGTGTGAGGAGAGGAACAAGAGGGTACCATTTTTCCAGCTCAATTTTGGCTGGAACAGCCTCGCGGAAGCTGCCCTGTCGCCGCCGTGGAGCCACAGTCAGAGCCGCCGTATATGGCGGCGGTGTGGCACACCGCTGGTGCCAAAATGATCAGAGGGCGACGACGAGCAAGACCCCTCGGTCAATTGCGTCGTTCCACCGCCCTTGATCGGAGATTGATCTTCCCCGTCGTGCGCTGCCGCAAGAGAGGCCGAGGCGACCATTTTTGCCACCGTTGGACCAAATTGGCAGCGGCTTTATGCTCAGAGAGGGACGAGGAACGTTTTCCCTCTCCCAATTTCATGGGACGCCGTCGAATCGAGGGAGAACGGCTTCCGCCGTCTACCGCCATCGTGAGCACCTCGGGTTCACCATCCCCGATGCTTTCGTGCCAAATTGATGGCACGAAAACACTCAGAGGAGGTCGGGGAACAACTCCCCCACCTCAATTGCACGGTTTCTCCGCCGGAGATAGGAGAACGGAGCCGCCGGTTTTGGCCGTGAAGCCCATCCTCGATTAGAGCAGATGGAGGCCAAATTGGGTGAAATTGACCCCACCAATCGACTATGGAGGGTCGATTTAGGGGGGGTAGGCTCGAGCTCAGCCCTCAACGGAGCCTACCGCCGCCGGTCAACGGCCGTCAACGCCGGTCAACGATTGGTCAAAGGCCAAATTGAGATTTTGTGATCCGGACCTCCGATCGACGATCCGAGACCGCCTCCTGACTCGTTTCGATGCTCTGGATGTGATGGTGACCTCTGTTCGAGCAAATTTCACTCCGATGAAAATCATCCGGTACCGATTGCACGTGGATCGAGACAATTCAAACAGCAGTATCGGAGTCCAGAATGACCGTTTCAAGAATGTATGATCTCCAGGAAGCATTCCCAGCTATTCATGGTCGCTCGAGGAGAACTACAGAGGATGCTTCGCATACTGTAGATGCAGCGAGATATAACTGGATCTGCTTAGCTTGGAGTTCAAGTAGGAATCTCGCTTACAGTATGAACTGTTTTAGAATAAATTGTTTTAGATGCTTTCATAAAAAGTTATGAAATGCATGATTAGTGATTGTTACACTATTTTATGTAAGAATGAGTTTTATAACGTTACAAGGTGACGAAAAACCTGTTAAGGGTAAAATCGTCATTATTAAGGAAACGGCTAGAACGGAGTCGAACACTCCGATTTAGCATAACGTTATTAGATGGAAAATGTTTCGTAATACGTTAAGTAACGTAACGGTCATGTGAGACCAGAGATTTAATGAGAGATGTTTTAAGTAAACGAGAGGTAAACCGATAGGTTACGAAGTTAAAAGGAATGAATAGTTAATGTTTGTGTTTTATTATCAATCAAGTGGATTGATAAAAAGAAAGTTAATTAATGAGTCGGCTGTCGTATGATCAGGACACAAAAGCCGACCAATGGAAGGAAAAGGAACGAGAAAGGAACATAATAGAGAACGCTAGGGCATAGTCCGGGTAAGTTCAGATTTCATCTACAGCATGAAGTAAATAGTTTTAATGCATCCATATGCATTTGTAAATGAGTTTGCAATGGTTAGGCAAGTTATTTTTAAAGTATATTTGCATTTATTATGCAAAAAAGTTCTAAAGTACAAAATAAGGTTTGCAATGAATTTGCAACCGTTATGTTTGAAGCCTATTTGCATATTGATATGCATGAACGTTATGAACTATGATTGGTGTGTGTATTATACATGTGACATGACTTAAAGTATTATATGGATATAATATGAAGTAGTTCCTATTCAAAGAAGAAAAATGTATAGCAACTCCACGATATGAAAGTATGAACGACAAATGGATGTATGATATGAATGACATGAGTATGAATAATATGTGAAAGCATGAAATGTGAAAGTATGATATGAACGACATGAATATGAGTAATATATGAAAGCATGAAATGTAGAAGTATGGTATGAATGACATGTATATGTATGATATGTTTATGAATATGATATGCAAGTATAATACTTATACGAGCAAATAATATGGATAAGAATGTTATGATTAATGCTTGTTATCTATAGTGTAACAAGATATAGTATATAAGTACAATACCATGTAGTGCATAACGGATATGGACAATAAGGTCCATAAGAAATCCATTAAGGATATAATCTTTAAGTTGCCTATAGGAAACTAGAAAAATTACTATAAGACACCCTATGTTCGATTAGAAATCGTGAGAACGATTTAGATAATCAAGTAAAGTTTAGAAATTTCTCGTGACCGACAGCGAGGTCACAAGAGCAGAGTCAAGACAGAGACTTTATGAATACGAAAAAAAAAGAAGATAAAAGCTAGTTTTTCCTTTTATTGCACCCCCAGGAAAGGCTAGACATGTTCAAGAGAGATATAGAAAGTTAAGCGCTGTTATGACCCTTAGAAGTTTTCAGACAGGTACGTAAACATGTTTTAAATCAACATTGTCACTAGTCTAGAACGACTAGATGAAAAAAGGGCTATAGACTGAACAATAAAAAGATGAACTTACTGACCAGTTTTTACGTACCAAATTATGATCTAGATGTAGATGTGCAACATAGATACGAAATAGAATTAGTATAAATCCTGCATTTCGACAATGCATAATGTGTTATGATGTAAGTTATAAGTTTTATGAAGCATTGCTATGTAATATATTGCATTTGTATGCAATATGTGATTGCGTAATATATTGCATTTGTATGCAATATGTTTTAGGATAAAACTTATGATATGCAATATGTGATTGCGATATATATTGCATTTGATATGCAATATATTTTAGGATAAAAGTTATGATATGCAATATGTGATTGCGATATATATTGCATTTGTATGCAATATATTTTAGGATAAAAGTTATGATATGCAATATGTGATTGCGTAATATATTGCATTTGTATGCAATATCAAATGCAATATGTTTTAGGATAAAAGTTATGATATGCAATATGTGATTGCGATATATATTGCATTTGTATGCAATATATTTTAGGATAAAGTTATTATATGCAATATGTGATTGCGTAATATATTGCATTTGTATGCAAGATGTTTTAGGATAAAACTTATGATATGCAAAATGTGATTGCGTTATATGATGCATTTGTTATGCAATATGTTGCATTTGTTATGCAATAAGTTTCAGAATAAAAGTTATGATTCGCAAAATGTGATTGCGTTATATGATGCATTTGTTATGCAATATGTTGCATTTGTCATGCAATAAGTTTCAAAATAAAAGTTATGATTCGCAAAATGTAATTGCGTTATATGATGCATTTGTTATGCAATATGTTTCATTTGTTATGTGATAAGTTCAGAATAAAAGTTATGATTCGCAAAATGTGATTGCGTTATATGATGCATAATGCAATATGTTGCATTTGTTATGTGATAAGTTCAGAATAAAAGTTATGATTCGCAAAATGTGATTGCGTTATATGATGCATTTGTTATGCAATAAGTTGCATTTGTTTTGCAATAAGTTTTAGAGTACAAATTATGATTATCAAAATGTGTTTGCATTTTAAGTTGGATTTGTTATGCAATAGGTTTTATAGTACAAGCAATGATTTATAAGTGTATTTGCATATGATGTGGTTGCATTTGATGTGCTCACTAAGGTTAATAAGAAGGTAACGTAAAGTTGAAAAGAAAGTGTCGTACCAGCCTCCTTGTTGTGAGGTAATAAAAGTATAGTTAAAGTTTGACCTCTCAGATGTGAGGTATACGACCTCGAAGTTCGATGATCTTAAGTCCTTCACAAGGGAAGCATCACGTTTATGATCTCATGATTAAAGATGTTGGTACGAACATTAAAGGTTATAAGATAAAGAAAGTTAAGGAACAAAAGGTGGAAAGTTAAAGTGTAAGATAAGAAAATAAAAGGAACAAGGATAGAAAGTCAAAGTAAGAAAGAATGGTCATAAGATGCTCATAATCGAAAGTTCATAATTGAGCATAAATTAAAACATGCATTGTGATTGTATTTAATTTGTTTATTGTGAAACATTTATATGCTATGAAAAACATTCTGAGGAATGTTTTGTATTAAATGTTTATGAAAACATGAATGACGTTATGAAGAGCAATCTGAGGATTATTTTATGTTAGATATTTTGTGAAAAATGTTTATAAGAAATGTTATAGCAATTGCTTTAGGAAAACGTTTTTGGGAAACGTTCTAGAAAGGTTTTTTTTTAAAAGCATGTTTAAATGCTTTGTGAGATTTTGTTTAAACTTACTGAGCGAAAGCTCATAAAAAGTTTCTTCATGCTGTCGGTAGTTTTATGGATGACCAATAGGACCCGTTAAAAGAGCTGGGTGCTGCGGAGGACAGATGCGAAGATTTGGGTATGGATACCATCACTGTTTGCTTCCGCTATGTAAAGAAAAAGTTTTTCATTGTTTAATGTTGTGATTTCAAAGTTTAAAGAACGTTTAAAGAAAAAAAAATTATTTCAGTATTTTTCTTACTAAGTAAGTAAGATTACTGTTTACGAAACGATGTTTAAGTAAGTAAAGTGACTGCTCGAAAAGGCGGGTCGTCGTATCCTCGAACCTGTCCCAACTAATATCACTACCGCGCTCCAGACGCTTAGCCTGCTTCCACCAAGTGTTAGCGCCACCCTCGAGCTTGTACACAGCAAACTCTACACGGTACTCCTCAGGCACACCAAGAGTATCCAAATGCTTCAGGATCGAATCCAGCCAATACTCTGCTAACTACGGATCCCCATTGCCATCAAAAGTCAAAACAGACTGTAACGTCCCGAAATTTATTTAGTGTTAATGTAATGTAAATGATGGATTAGTGTGCCATAATTAACGTTTTAACATTAATTAGATTATTTGGTTGGATTTTGGATTTTTGGTTGTTTTGCTAAAATTGATGCATTCAAATGATTTCTTATTGTTTTAAAATGATGTTTTGAGTTTTAAAATACAACAATTCGTAAAATGTTAAAAATACTCTGTTTTGTAAAACCAGTGGGCGGCCTATGGTTTTCGCACAGTAAAACCACCCATCGATTTTCTCTATTTATTTCCTTTTTCTCTCTCTCTCCTCACTTCCACGCTCACTCTCCCTCTCTCTTTCTCTCATCTCTCTCGGCAGCTCTCCCTCTCTCTCAATCTCTTTCAAAAATTTTTAAAACAAATTCGAATCCAAGCTTCGGGATAGCAAGGAGGAAGCTCGGGGACGTGATTCGGCAATCGAGAACGCGGATTGAAGCTTCGATTCGAGGTTAGATTCGAAATTTCTAAACTTTTTACGAAATTTTCAATTTTACGCATTTTTGAAATCTAGGTTTGTTTAAACTTAGAAAACCTTGTATTTGAGTTAAATGAGCTTAGAACAACTAGAATCTAAGCTTAGATTGAAGAAAAACGGATTGAATTCAAGATTTTTCATTTTTCTCCTCATTTTCTCATTTTCGGATTTTTGAGAATTTTGAGTTTAAATCTTGTTTAAATGAGTCCAAACATGTTCTAGTATGTTTTTCTATCATCTATGAACGTTTTTCATGCCTGGGAATTGAGAAAAACAGGTTGGAATCCATATTTGGATTTTGGGAATCGAGAAACCCGTGGCTGGGATTTCTGGATTTTCCCAGTTCGACAGGCCGGAGTGATGATCGGCAGGCCGGTGTTCTTCTGACCGGCAGGCCGAATCTGGGGAAATGTTCGGCAGGCCGAACTGTGCAGTTCGGCAGGCCGAAGCAGGACGTCTGGCAGGCCGACCGGGGCATGGAAAATTTTGTAATTTTTACCCGTTTTCACTGTTTTGAACCCAGATTTAAATCCCAACCTTATAGGATGATTTTAAAGGTACAAATGACACACTAGGACATCATGAAATGATTTAGTAACATAGAATGTCTCAAACTAGATATTGATCGACTTAGTTTGTATCTAGGATCGTTCGTGATTCCGTGGAGCTAACGTATAGCGGACCGGGATTACGGTGTGGGGCACCGGCACGAGTATTGAGGTAGGACTTCTATCCTATTTCTTTGGTAGCCTGGTTTTGAAATGATTTGGCTTTGAAAAAGGTTTCTATCAAAATGTTTTCAACGGTGTTTGAAAATGGATTTACCGACTATATTTTAATATACCGTGATCTGAAATGAATTTCATAATAAATGTAATTGACAACACTCGGTAATTGGGTTTTGAATGATAATGATGATAAACACATGGGCATGATGCCATATCAGAGATCGGGTCGTGTAGCGATCGACCTTGGGGGCAGGTCCCGAAACCCAGCTGGGCCACTACGGTGGTGATATCATGGTTTGCCTAGGTAAAAGTAAAATGGTGTTTCGATTTGACGAGTGGACTGTTCTGTGACAGAACGGTTCTACTCAAATTATTTATTTATTTATTTATTTATTCAAGTTTCCTTTTGAATAACTTCTAATAATGTTATTTTTCTTTGCATTAAACTATTGTATAAAACATAGTCCTACTGAGCCTTTCGCTCACGTTTTATTGTTTAAAATTTTCCCCCCCTCTAGGTGGTTTCCCATTTAGGTTTGGAGAAGATTCTTCGTACCGAACTCAGGGGCAATAGGAGAATTTACTTATACTCTGTATTATTAATCAAGGCATGTAAGACTTTGGGGGTGTTTGGAAGGTGGTGAGAACCGGTGGTGGGAACCACTTTTACTGTAGCATGTGAAAGCTTTACACTGTAGCAATTTTTTAAATTGTTACTGTAGCATGTGAGAGCTTTACACTGTTTATAACTGAGTTTGTGGTGAGAACGGTTCCCACCACAATGCCAAACAGGGGGTTTAACTTCATTTGTACTTGGACTGTAATTGTATTTATGATATTGTCAGAACCATGTGTGTGCACAAGTTGTGGGTTATGGAACCCATACTTGCGGTTTTTATTTAATCAATATTATTTGTCTAATATTTATAAATTCTTTTATAAAATGTGGTGGAAATTTTCCTATTTCTCATCTAATTTGATCCTTAAACCATTGGTTTTAATTAAATTCTTACTTAATTAATCTAAATATTCCGCCACGTCACCTCCCGTACTCTGGGGCGTGACACAGACGCCCGCCAGAATTTCTTAAAGTATGCATGCTGACTACCAACATCAGAATCTCTCGGTCTAGCCCTGGCTGCCATCTGCCGGAAAGCCGCAAGCATAGACCTCATCATGCTCTCATCATTTCCGAACTCAGCGTCAGCTGTCGAACAACGTCTAGGTGTCATTCTCTCACTTCTGAAAACAAAATTTGGACTGTCAGAGGTATTTCATTGTCAAACCTATGTGTGCACAATTCCCAAGGTTCATAACCTTGGGCTCTGATACCATTCTGTCATGCCCCGGGGTACATGAGGTGACGTGGCGGATTATTTAAGTTAATTTAAAAGAGAATTTAATTAAAATCCAAAGTTTAAAAGTTTGAGTTAAATATAAAATATGAAAAAATTAAATAATAAACATAGCGAATATGGGTCCCACAGACCCATAACTTGTGCACACACATGGTACTGACAATATCATAAATACAATTACAGTCCAAGATACAAATAAAGTTAAGATTCTTACATGCCTTGATTTAAATAATACAAATAAATTAAATAATCCTTCTATTGCTCCTGAGTTCGGTTTGAAGAATCCTCTCCAAACCTAAATGGGAAACCACCTAGAGGGGGAAATTTAAAACAAATAAAACGTGAGCGAAAGGCTCAGTAGGACTATGTTTTATTAAAATAATTTAATTCAAAGAAATATTTCATTGTTTAGGAGTACTCAAGAGAAACCTTAAATAAATAAATAGATAAACAATTTTGAGTAGAACCGTCCTGACCCAGAACCGTCTACTCGCACAATCATAAATATCATTTTTCTTTTCCTAGGCAAACCATAATATCACCACCGTAGTGGCTCAGCTGGGTTTCGGGACCTGCCCCCAAGGTCGATCGCTACACGACCCGATCTCTGATATGGCATCACGCCTATATGTTTATTATCATCATCATTCAAAACCCAATTACCGAGTGTTGTCATTTATATTCATTATGAAGTTCATTTCAATTCACGGTATATCAAAATATAACCGATAAATTCATTTTTCAAACAACCGTTGAAATCATTTTAATAGAAATCCTTTTTAAAGCCAAATCATTTCAAAACCAGGCTACCAAAGAAATAGGATAGAAGTCCTACCTCAATGCTCGAGCCGGTGCCCCACACCGTAATCCGGTCCGCTATACGTTAGCTCCGTGGAACCACGAACGATCCTAGATACAAACTAAGTCAATCAATAACTAGTTCGAGACATTCTATGTTACTAAACCATTTCATGATGTCCTAGTGTGTCATTTGTATCATTAAAATCATTCTATAAGGTTGGAATTTAAATCAGGGTTCAAAACAGTGAAAACGAGTAAAAATCACAAAAATTTCCATGCCTCGGTCGGCCTGTCGGACTCCCTGCTTCGGCCTGCCGAACTGCACAGTTCGGCCTGCCGGAAGCAAAGTTCGGTCGGCCGAATAATTTTCAGGTTCGGCCTGCCGGACTGAAGAACACCTGCCTGCCGATCCCTATTCCGGCCTATCGAACACGCAGTTCGGCCTACCGAACTGGGAAAACCCAGAAATTTCAGCCATGGGTTTCAATTTCCCCAAAACCCAAATCTTGATTCTAACCTGTTTTTCTCAAATCTTAGGCATGGAAAACATTCATAGATGATAGAAAAACATATTTAGACACTTTAAAACTCATTTAAACAAGATTCAAACACAAAATCCCAAAAATCTGAAAATAGGAAAAATTGAGAAAAAATAAAAAATCTTAAATTCAATCCGTTTTTCTTCAATCTAAGCTTAGATTCTAGGTGTTCTAAGTTCATTTAACTCAAATCCAAGGTTTTCTAAGCTTAAACAAACGTAGATTTCAAAAATGCACAAAATTGAAAATTTTGGAAAAAGTTTAGAAATTTCAAAACTAACCTCGAATCGAAGCTTCAATCCGCGTTCTCGGTTGTTAAATCACGTCCCCGAGCTTCCTTCTTGCTAACCCGAAGCTTGGATTCTAATTTGGTTTCAAAAATTTTGAGAGAGATAGAGAGAGAGAGGGTTGCCGAGAGAGAGATCAAGAGAGAGAGAGAGAGAGTGTCGTGAGAGTGAGGAGAGAGAGAGAGGGAAAGGAAATAAATAGAGAAAATCAGTGGACGGTTTTACTGTGCGAAAACCATGTGCCGCCCACGGTTTTGTAAAACGGAGTATTTTTAACATTTTACAAATTGTTGTGTTTTAAAACTCAAAACATCAATTTAGATCAATAAGAAATCATTTGGATTCAACAAATTAACAAAACAACCAAAAATTCAAAATCCAACCAAATAATCTAATTAATGTTAAAACATTAATTATGGCACACTAATTCATCATTTATATTACATTAACATTAAATAAATTTCGGGGCGTTACAAAAAATTAATCAGGGGCGAAGCATATGCTGATATTGTTAAGAAAAATCAAACGAAGAAGATATAGAACTTTGAAGGACGGAACATAATTTTTGGAGTGGGGAACATAATTTTTATAAAATTTTATCTACAATATTAAAAGGAAAGAAAAGTTTAAAGGGGTGGATGGCCGCCTTCATTCATGTATAACTCCGCCCTAAATTGATTCCGAAAAACTTACATCTACTTGAAAGAAAATACAAGATCGTAATTTATAAGCAAACTTTTAAACGTCTTATCATGCTTTATTTATCTAACAATTAGTTATTAGACGTGTACAACTTTAGTAACATCACATATAATGCTACTCCATACTATTTTTCTTATCATGATTGACGGAATAATGCTACTCCTTTTATCAATATATTTTTCATCAACTGCCCTTAACTTCATTAATTACTAAAATATCTAGTAAATTAATTGTACTAGTTGATGCATAAATCGCCAACATCTATATTTCAGGATTATTTTAATTTTGATCAAAGGACAAATGAATCTTTTAACATAAGGTATTGCATTTTTTGATGTTTCATGGAGATGATGACAAGAACTATGATTGCTTTTGCTTGATTCTTTAGGAATGCTTCATTTCGTTCTTTAATTGCATTTCCAAGGTTCGTAGCATCAAGTTGAATTTTGTATTGAGAGTCCATGCCAAGTAGTTATTGACTGAAAGATTAACAGCAGCATACTCGAGCTTTGTATGTACGAAAAACTATATATGATGGTTCTCGAAAAGAAAGAAAAAACTATGAAAAAAAATTATATATTCAAAAAAAAAAAAATTGTCCCAAGTTTATTGATATGATAACTTTAATATTAAAAATTAATATAAGATGATAATATAAACATATGAAAAAGTTAAAAATGTATAAATTCATGTTAGTTGACATATTTAAATAATTCACTTATGAACACAGAAGCCAAATATAAGCATCAAAATTAGTAAACAACAAGCATCCTTTAGGCGATAATTATAGGGTGTCAAAATCTAACGTTGACCAAAAAGAATGTATAAATTTGTATATTAAATATAATAGATATATATTTGATGAGGTAAAAAATCAAAAATATACTTTTTCAGTAACTCTAAAATACAAGATATGAAAAGGTATATTGAACACTCCTCACGTCCCCCAATACTTGAACCCAAGACCTCCTCTTACTTATAAGATGCTTAAGTCAAATATTAATAACAAATGATCTTGAAGGTCAATTGATACCAATATTTGATTTACTAACCTTACGAACAAGGAGGTTTTTGGTTTAAGTGTTAGCCCCATGCCGACTATACCAAGGTCCCACCATGTGAGCCCATGGGGTTTGAGGTGTTACCCAACATTACAATAGAGATAAGAAAAAAATAAAACAAAACTTGTTTATTCTTTCATCTGTTAGTTTTTCTCTCTCGCTTTCCATTCTTCTTAAATAATTTTTTAATCTCTTCTCACACATCTCTTACCTTATTGCAAAGCTTATTCATAGGAGAAAATTACATATTATATCACATTTTTAAAAATTATATTTATTTATGTCACGCCTAAAAAAATTTAAGACATACTATTATTCATATTACTTATTAAATTATGCTATAAAGAAATATTTGCAACATTTATAAAAAAAAATCTTAAAATATGGCTTTTATAAAAATTCCCCCATTTATATGCATTCTTCTATACTATGGTCTTACAAGGGAACCTTCAGGTAAATGCTACGAAGCATCCAAAATTTATCTCTATTGAGCAAAGCCTTTCGCAGGTAGGCGTACAAGATCTTCATGACAGCTTCATGATTTATTAAATGGTAACTTATTCCAACATCCACATCTGGTTTCATAACAAAATTTACAAACGTTTTTGATTTCCTTTAAAGCAAGCATGCAGTAAAAGACGCAGCAATCTAAAATAAAACAACAAAAGAAATTAGTTAATAAATTTTTTTAAACAAACGAATAACCAAATTACAAGTGTGGACAAAACCATGAATGTTAAAAGAAAACAAAAAGGAAAAAAAAAAACAAAAAACAAAACAAAACAAAATAACAGTCAAATGGATAAGGACACGAATGTTTTTCCCCCCTTAAGAAGCAGCGAAAAGATTACAACAACGACCTCCTCTTAACTGGTACATTCTATAAAACAAAAGCACCAATCTAAGCAGTCGATTTAGGTATCTTGTACTGCTTCTTGAGGAATTGAGAGGCCTCAGGATCAGTCCTGTGACATAATATTCTCACTAGAGTCTTAGAATCGGCTCCAAGTTTGCTTCGGCTACCCTGCATGTCCAAGCCACCAGCAGATCTCAAGTCCTCAATCAGCTCCCGAGTCTGCGAGATTGAAATAAATTTAAGAAATCAGATCCTCCTGGGAAATATTTAAAGACAATTTATAGCTGAACGAATAAATAGTCCTCATCTTTGATAGCAGTCAAAAACTCGTATTTTTTTTTTCTTCAAATGATCCTTCTCGACAAAAATATAACCTTTTTTTTTTTAAATGAAACTTCATTTAATTAAAAAATAGTACGAATAAAGTCGCATATGACCACCTATTATGGGAAAACGACCTCAAACAAAGATTGGCTCCACCAGTAAAAACGAGATAAAGCAAAGGACAAAACACAAGTGTCGACACCCAAAGCAAAAAGTCCCGCTCGACGCATAAAATAGAGCTCAACAATGGCTCGTTATAAGACACCACATCAATTGATGGACAATACCAATTGCTCAAGATCAAACTCTCCCTAATAGAGGCACATACGAACCGGCCTAGACTCAAATTTAGCCAGAGATCACCACACGTCATTGTTAATCAACAGGTGTGAAATACAAACCGAAACCAGAGGTGGGATTACCACCTCTTTTATCACACACTGAACATAATTAAAAAAAAAAAACACTAAACAAATGGAGATAACATCTTTACAAAAAAGAATCCACTGCCTCCGTCTATCCTGCTCCTAACGATCCATGGTCCGACAAACACTCCGACGATCCCACCCTCCAACACCCAACTCAAACAACCCTAGTTTCATATCCAGTGCAACAAGGCTGGTCAACTAGAGAGCTC
Organism: Artocarpus heterophyllus; assembly: GCA_025403435.1. NCBI lineage: Eukaryota > Viridiplantae > Streptophyta > Magnoliopsida > Rosales > Moraceae > Artocarpus > Artocarpus heterophyllus. The sequence continues at coordinate 25,771,946 of CM046354.1, read as the reverse complement.
CACAAGTGCCGGCTCCAGAACTCCACTTCCTGCTGCCTCTGGCCTCTGCCAGATCTAGTTCACCACTGGCACCCATGTCCTTCCACCATGGCAGAGCTCTCCCCCCACCTCAACACCCTCAGCCACAACCCGATCCGGCCACCCACGACCCTCCCTAGTCATATAAGCCTTTGGCTCCACCACCAACCACAATGTCTTCACCCTACGTGTCGGTCATTGAACGTAAAAACAAAAACAAAACCCAAACAAAACAAAACAAAACAAATGGGGATAACACCCTGGCGAAAGAGAATCCACTACCTCCACCGTCTATCCCGCTTCCGACGATCCCACCCTCCAACATCCAACTCAGTCAAACCTGGTTTCATATCGGAAGCAACAAGGCCAGTCAACTCAGAGGGCTCCACCAGTGCCGGCTCCAGAACTCTGCCTTCCGCTGCTTCCAGCCTTTGCCAGATCCAATTCACCACCGACGCTCATGTCCTTCCACCACAGCAGAGCTCTCCCCCTGGCTCAGCGCCCTTAGCCACAACCCGATCCGGCCACCCATAACCCTCCCTAGTCACATAAGCCTTTGGCTCCACTACAACGAACCATAACGTCCTCACCCCAACCTTGCCGGCACAGAACTCAACCAGCCTCCAAGCCACCTGACCCAAGCAGAGCAACACCTTGCCTATGCCCAAGCTTACCTCCCCTCCCAGCTGCGACCCAATCATCCATCCCCTCTCAAAGGCCTGAGGCCTGACGACCAGCCAGAAGGCGGCGCCAGGCTTTGGTCCCAGCCCTAGAGGGAGAGGGAGAGATGCAAGCCACTAACAAAGCAGACTAGAAGAGAGAGAGAAAGTGAACCCTGAACAATCATTTATTAGAACTTTTTTTCTTTTTGGTAACTGGTCTTTTTTTTGTCCACAAGAAATATAAATAAACGACAATTTTTGGGTAGGTAAATTCAAGATTTACTCCATGACTAAATTTCGTAAATTCCGGATCCCACCACAAAAATTAGTAAATATGGTATTCACCTAAATTTACTCCATGATAAAATTTGAAAAAAAAATCCAAAATTTACCGAATTTACTTCCCCAAACTAACTATATATACACACACACACACATATATGTATATATATACATTTCTTTTGTCCTAATCACTAATTTTTTTAGTAAATAAACTCATTTTATATCTTCACAATCTTCTTTTAAATTAAACACTTTACATAAAATGTGGTTGGGTTCGAATCCTAGTGGTTTCATTTCTTCTTCGTACATAGTGTGTTGTATATATAAAATAAAATAAAATTCAAAACTAAGGTTTTAGCTTTATTTTTTTATTTTTTATTTTTTAGTTTTTATTTTTCACTAGTTTCGCATTCAGGGTATTCTCCAGTCACCGGCAATGCATCAAGGATGCAAGAGTGAGAAGCATGTGAGAGTAATAATGTTAAGATGCATTAATCTTGGAGGAAACTTAGTTCTTAACCTTACATCGCTCTAAGTATTGATACCTAAAGTCAGAAAAACTGAGACTCGCTACGGACAAACAGCTCCATTTCAGGAAGCATAAAGAGAGAAATAACGCGGCCATTTTTTCAAGGGAGTTTTCAGGATGTATGTAGATTTCCCAAGAAGTGGACTTCTAGTTCTGGTTCCCTCCAACAGCTCCATTTCAGAATCATAGAGAGAGAAATAATGCGGCCATTTTTCAAGGGAGTTTTCAGGAGGTATGTAGATTTCCCAAGGGGTGGACTTCTAGTTCTGGTTTTCCTTAAGGGCCTTCTTAGCTTAACAGGCTAAGATCTTTTCTTTATGAATATATTCAAAGATTATTTTGTTTATTAATTCGTGTTTTTATTATTTTATTTTTAGGGTGGTGGCATGGGGCGGACCCTGGTCCTCTCTTCTACCTGGTCAATCTTGATGAGATTCCTAATTTTTTAACAGAAAAAAAAGGGAAATAAATTGCACCACTAGTCTTGACTGTGGAGAACTTGATTGAGGGTGCGCAATAAGAGTATGAAACTGTACTATATTCTCGCAAACCAAATATTTCCACTGCCCCTTTTTCGTTAATTGATCATATAGACTACACATTTTTTGCAGAAAAAATCAGAAAAAAAAAAAGATACTCGACTTCAAAGAATTTTTTTTTTTTTTCCAACTCCCAAGTATTTAAATGCAGTAAACACGGAAAACTAACCTCATATCCAAGCAACTTTACTACATGCCTGACACGTGCCACCTGGTTTTCGACTACTCCTCGAGGAAGTCCATCTCCTCCAGAAATAAAAAACTCCTATACGAAGTATCCCCACAGAAAGAAGTAGATTTGATAAGATCAATAGGTCTTACATATTTCAAAACTATTCAACACATCATATGCAAAGGTAATAAAACATTAACATGGTTTAACTGCAAGATATTCTCCTTTTAAGCGGATTCCTTTAGCACGCACGAGAGATTGCCAAATCAGGGCAAAAATGAAATTCAACCATGTGAAATTGAGCAAATCACAAATTTACTTTCAAAATTATAGTCCTGACATTCAAAGATCATTGTGCAAAATACCTTTAAGACCTCTAGATCTTCTTCTAAAAGTTTCGCATCCCCTGTAGAGAAAAGTCTCAATGGGCCTCCATCTAATAGAACGCGGAGCAAGCCATCCTGAGAAGAGAAAAACTTCAAACAATGTTAATCGGAAGAATCTCTGATTAGATTTGTCTGAAGAAGCAAACTAGAGCACAGACCAGTGCTGCTTGAAGGAGACTTGTCACTATGTGGTCACGAAGTGGCTCCACAATGATACTGCATAATTGACTAAGTTCCTGAACGACAAAGATGTTGCATAGTTGAATAAGTCCTTATAGTATTCGTTGATAGAAATTTCAATCCCCATACTCATAAATTTGGAGAACAATGAATGCATATAAAGCAAGGACACACCAACTTGACAGAATAGATACTGGGATTAGACAAGCGTCAGTTGAAGTTATTAAGCTGACAAATTCATGCGAGATATGATGCCACAAGTTGTTCTCTTTACCCTGAATATTACATAGTTTACCCCATGCAATATCTTTGTATTTGCTCTTTGGTACCAAATGCATAATGACTAACATAGACAGACTCCCGAAGTCTACTAAGGAGCATTTTTTTTAGCAACTTTGTTGAGACAGCTTTACCAACTATTTATGAATCTCTTACCTCAAATTAAACAAGAAAATAATTAAAAAACAATGATCAATAGTAATATGTGCTTTGTGCTCTCTCTATCAGGGATTCGGAGCAGAAGAATATCCCCAAGATATTCATTTTTACCTAATGCTACTATTACTTGCATGTAACTACTAGAACAAAAGGGACAATTCCTTGGCAACTTGCTGGCCTTCGCCTGGAAAATCAAGAGATAGAAAACTAAATTGGAAGAAACAAACAGCCAAACTGAAAAAAGGAGATAAGAGATGAAACCACAAAGCACATGCACAACCAGTATCAGCCATGGAAGATAAAAGTTTGAAAATCAGCCTCTCAAGCAACTCTAACAATATTACAACAAAATAGAATTCTAGTGAATAGTCAAAATACCGTATCAAGTGGTTCGATTACTGCTTCAAAACGAGATTGGGAAACACTGGGTTTATATAAATTGTCGATGAATGGCTCCCTTAAATCCCAAAAGATAATTTTAGTTCCTGCCGCATGTAAATGGCAAATAATCAGCGACTAAGTTTGTTTCTCAAATGAGCAGACATCATGAGGAAGCACAGATTCTTACCAGTGAACTCACAGATACGATCGATAGCAGCATTTATATCTTTTCTACTCCCATCAAATGTATCTTTCTGAGCAAAGCTTTTGGATTTCCCATCTATGGATTTCTCTAAAAAAGAAAGGTCAACATTCTAACCATTAAAAAGTTGTTTGGTTAGAGGGGAACCCTAGAATCTTTGAATGTGGGGAAGAGTTGGTGTTTTAGGGGATAGCGCTAAATTTCGTGCAGCTCTTTGGGTCCATGGCGAGAAGGAATTTAATAGGTTTCCTTTTTGTAATTTTTATGTATCAGTCTTGGAAGATAGCTTGTTCTCCGTTGTACTCTATGTTCTTATTTCTATTATCATTAATAAAAGTCTCTAGTTTCCTTTTCAAAAAAAAAACAAAAAGTTAGTCAGGCAGAGATAAAGCAAACGGAAACATTATAAAAAATAACATAACACACTCCCCCAAAATAACGACAAAAAACAAGACTTGCAAATGCTGATTATCTATTACAGAAGTATTCACTAGTTTAGTTTGTTTCCTATTCCGAAGATTAAGAAACCTCTAATGATGGCAACATGTCATATACTTTGAATAACGTAAGGGTATATGCATCCTTAAATTAATGAAATGGAAAATGTTCTACTGGAAAAAAAAATAATAATACACCAGGATACATACTTACAAACTTCTCGCTGGGCTTTTTCCTTGTCCATCTTTCCCAAATGCTATCTTCCAACTTATTCAGCTGACTAATTGCATACTGTAAGCGGCACAAAATTTGTCTGAGTGGTTTTTACCGTTGCAATGAAAACAGGAGTTTCCCAAAAAAAAAAAAAAAAGTGTAGGTTTACTTCTATGGAGCTAAACATTTTTTTTTTTAACAAGAAACTGAATTTATTAGAAAACATAAAATGTACAAAGAAAAGAGGTAGAGATTTCCTGACAATCAAAAAAGGAAAAATTACAAAAAAGAAACCCAACTCCTAACCAAATCTGAAAAAATCAGACTACCAAACTCTTTATTCCTATAAACCCACAAAGAAACCCAAAATTTAATTCTATACCATAAGAAAAACTTTCTTCCTTAATATCATTAAAAAGTCTATTGTTTCTTTCCAACCAAATACCCCAAATACTAGCTAATATAGCCTTTCTCCAAAGAATTTTTCCTTTGGAGCTAAACATTTAGTTCTACATTTAATGCAATGAGACGGAGAGGTCTTAATGATTCAGTTGCTCTTAAACTGATGAGTGCTCGGAAATTAGGGGCTCAATGCTAAACCCAGCTCCATTTTGAAAGTAAGAGGAGGAGGAGGAGGAGGAGGAGGAGGAGCAGAAGAATTATTCTGCTTCCTCAAACTCTATGTAGCTACCAAAGCCTTGCTCTCATTGAAGAAGAATTCTACTTCCTCAACTTTATGTAGCCATCAAAGCCTTATTCTCATTGACAACAGATGTCTAAAGAGATTACGATGACCAATTATAAAACTTAAATAAATTATCTTGAATCTGCGCAAGCTAAAATGATTTCAAAAGATTGACATCAAATGATCACTGGGCTAAGACGCAGAACAGGCTCTATTAACATTGTCCATTAGAAGAAAATCATAGCAGCAAAAAGAACTGCTTATATAAAATCTCCAACATAACAATCCTCCCCTTTACCCAAAATAAACAAATGAAGAAACAAAACTCGAGATATTTATACATAAGCTTGGACTCACAAATAGTGTGTTTGATTGAATGCAAAGTGTTGGAGTTGTTAGGACATTAATTTCAATTGACTTTCTCTCGTCAGGTAATCTAGGGTCAAACAGTTCTTTCTTTACAAAAGCCTTTAATCCAGAATCCTTTCTGTATCGCGTGAGAATTGGCACAGGAGGAATCAAATCTTCCTTGTTCGCTGCATGTCCAGAATAACTTTCAGAATAGAAAAATGGTATATGATTAAAATGATGATAGATTAGATCAACCACAAACCACGTAAGAGAGTAAAACTGAATGACAACAGAAGAGGAAAAAATAGAAACCGCAAAACTGTTAAGAAATAAGTTCCTGATTTCAAAGGCAGAAAGCAACAACAGTGCTGAGATTTAGTAAAAATTAGTGAAAGTTAAAACAAAAGTAAGTAACATGCAGGGCAAAACACATGTAACCCAGAAATGGAGGGCAAAGTGTACTGTGTACCTAATAAAGCACGCAGATGAGTTTTATATAAAATTAATTAATTTATGAAAAAAGAAAAAAAAAAAGAAAAGAAAAGAATGAGCTACTAATTCATCAGTAGTGTGTCCTTACCCAACTTCTCGACAACATGATTTGCATAAACTTGAAATGCATTGTCGATGCCACGAAATAAACTGCTCAGTTCAGAAGATCGCATTGGAACTTTAAGAGCAAAAAATTGATCAACAGTCTGCAGCCAAAAAGTATACAGAACAAAAGGCCATGGAAGTTTGTCATTAGGTTGTTAAACAATACCAGAGGCACAGTATGATAAATTCATAAATAACAGCATTAGTTACTTCCAAGAATTACAAGATTGTAAGAGCTTACAAAAACTCCGATAACAGAGCAAGTTAAATGGACTGTTTGTTTGGATACTTGTCAAACTTTATCAAATAATCTACTTTGTGAAGGTCTGACCCTCAGTCAAAGTTTAACCATGTCTAGTATCACTATTTTAGTTGTCATTGGAATTTCTTCTGATAAGACAATCTTCATCATTTTTCTTTAGTAGGAGTAAGATGCCAATTTCAAATATCTGCCGCATGAAAACCAATTCTGAGTCTACCTTGCAAAAATAAAATTCATATGTAAAAATATACAGTTTGAATTTTGACATCCAATCCAATAGCTGAAGATTGGATTCTAATCAGTTGCTTTTCTTTGAAATATGATCTACACAAAGATCATTAAAGTTTGAAGATGATTAAATATGTTGCAGATACAAATTACAATATTTTGCTCCTTAACACTGTTTTTATCGAATGGATGTGAACAAAGTTTTACGGACAGGAACATCAACCAAAGTTTCTAATCAATGTATTTTATGGCGTCTGTGGAATTTTCCTTTTTTATTTTATTTTTTATATTTTGCAACTTTACCTATGCCCTTAAGTTATGGATTTCTCTTGTGAATCCACCCATACGTGATATTACCAAGAGGGACATATAATAGGCAAAATGATAGGTAAGTTCTACAAGTGATAAAGACTTCTCCAATCATGTTTAATTTAAACTATTCTAATATGTATCAGTTTAGCTATTATTCATTTATTCTTATCATGCCTTGCTATGGCAATTCCTGTTCAACCATGCACATACCTAGAAAGAGTATACTCCTAAAAATTTACTACTAGAGTACAAAAGTGTGTTTTTCCACCTCCTAATAGCTTAAGCATTTGGGAGAAGGGTAAACTGACATTTACTAATCATTCAAACCCTTCAGAAACCACTTACTAGTGAAAGTTTAACGAAGACAGACATATATTAAAACAATCCAAAGACAGTACCTCCTCCACGATCCTATATACTTCAACAATTGAACTTCCATGCCTCTGTTGAGGTGATATTGGGTCCCACCGCTGTTAAAACCATGTATTATTATGTTAAAACAGATAAAGGTGAGAAGAGTTTCCATAAGAGGAGGGGGGGGGGGGGGGGTTGCCGGGTAGAGGAGGAGAAAAAGAGCTGTTGCTGCCACATACCTAAAGACTACTATATAAATAGTAACAGGAGCGTAAAGAAAACCATTTTAATTCAACAGAAAATCTTACGAGCACCCATGAGCCCAAATTTTTCCAAAAATCATGCAAAATGCTTAGGGGTCACCCACTGAAGACCTGCCTCAGCAAGCCTGGCCACCTCATAATTCCTATTATTAACATAATAACAAGAGATATATTGCAGTTTTACCTCCTGTGCAATTGCCCGTTCAACCCAACCTAAGATTCTTCCAAGCTGCGAATTTACCCAACGCAAGACTAATGTTCCGGACACAGATTCAATCTGGAAGAAAAAAAAAAAGAGTTTACAAAGAGTTTTAAGTGCATCATACAGTAAACGTATAAAAGAAAGTTAATTGTAACATAATTTCCTAAAAGACAGATCAATTCTGAAAAGTACGAACACTTAGATTGTACAAGATCAGACAAGCTGATAATAAGTAAACTCCTACCAACAAAGTTTATACATGCACCAGCAAGTGTGCGCAAAATATCAGACTAACGTGGTTTCCTAATGATTATGGTACAACGAAAATCTAGTTGTACGTGTGTTTCAAAACAAGAAAAGGATATGTATTTTTTTCCTCATTTTAGGAGAAAAGAAGATGAAGTACTTAGGAATTTCCTAAATCTGTAGATCTTACAGGATAAGCTAATAGAAATTATGCAAATCAAGCCCGTTTCATGATAAAGCACGGTAATCCTTTCTGCCTATGGTGGAGAACAGGAAAAATGGCAAGAAGACTGCAAACTTTGATCATCAAGGACTGATCTATTTACTAATTTGAGACTATGGTAAGGACATCTAGAGGTATCTGGACTTTGGAACACCTTGGTCTTTGGTGATAAAAAATGGACACAACCTCTTTGATTTATGTAAATCAGCAGGGTGGTTGTGTTTGTCATTGTTTTGTTTTGTTAGGTTTAGATTTTAGTTTTTAGTTTTTTCCTTTTTATTTTTTCTGTAGATGCTTTCCTTTTCGGTAACAGGATTCCTCGTCGTCGTTTTATAATTCTCTTTGAGAAGCCAAATGTAATATATCTTCTTGTTTCTTAAAAAAACAAAAAAAAACAAAAACAACAACAACAAAACAAAAAAAAAAGAAAAAAAAAATTAAACGATCCTGATAAAGAAAGCAACTAAAGAGATCGTTGATTTGATAATACATACATACAGGGAAAATCCAAACATATACCTGGTATAGAGACAATCTCTTGCAGAAGACCTCTGCAGTTTCCTCTTCACATGCAGACATAATAAGTGCAATAATATACTGCTCGAGGCTATCAGCTGCCGGAAAGACAGATACTGCATCCTCGGTAAGATGTTCAGCGGCATCGAGAAAAGGTTTCTGAATAAGCATTTCAACCAAGATGCTATAAGTCTAATCAAGGTAAAAATGAACATATCTTTGAAAATGCGACTTGATCACAAATTGAATACACTAACCAACTTATTTCCATACAGCCTGTGGAGAAGAGAAGCTGATACAAAAGTTGCTTGTGGATGCCGTTGAGATAATATTGGCATAAACATGGTCGAATCTTTTTTCATAAGTTTCTTGCACTCTTCTGCAAGCAATGCCAACGGATGTTCATGCCTTGTATCTAACTTGTCCACAACCTGTAAGGTCTGTATGAAAAAATATATATATATTCAGAAAATGTAAAAAGAAAAAAAGACAGGGTTATAGTCACCATGTCATGAAAAAGTTTCAGCCCCGTAGTTTTTTTTTTTTTTTTTTTTTTTTTTGGCTAGTACAGCCTCAGCAGGCTTAGTATAATCACATTGAAGTGGTTGTTTAACAAGTTTTGCCTGAGATTAAGCCATGGCTGGGGCAGGTATCATTTTTTCTGTGCATGTTACTGACATAAGCTTTCTGCAGACAAAAGGAACTTAGGGACTATTTATTCATTTATTGGGCAGTTTTTAACTGCCAAACATGGACAAGCATCGTTTTTCAGATTTGCCACTGGAGCACCTCATAAAGGCCCAAATAAGAACAAAAGAGAATGTGTGTTTGCTCTCGGTCCTGAGCAAGTAATGAACCAAGTTGTCAGTTTGACTTCCCTATACTGTATGTGTGTTTGGCAAACCGGTTTGAACTAAAAAAAAAAAAAAAACAAAAAATTAGTTTAAAAACTATAACATATGAGAGATTTACACTGTAGTATGTGAGGCTTTACTGGACTGCCAAACCCAACTACTTTGGGGAGAAAAGAAAAAGTAAAAACTGAACTCAACGACCGTTCCACCCAGTGATGAAATTAGTGAAACCTGAAAACAACTCCCAAATACAATGCTCTTTTCTTTATTAGTTTTAATTTATCAATCCATTAGTAACTTGATATGAACCAAGATCTAAAGGAAAACAAGCTGATGCGGTATTGAAGAAATTGAATAGAAAATGGAGGAAATACAGAGTTTTTAAAGCTTTCAAGAGGCTTTGATCTCTCCCTAGAGACTAAGTCTCACTCACATACTAACTGCCTACTGACCTTCTCTCCCCTCACCCCTTTTATGCTAATTCTCACATCACATAGATCCAACTAACTAAATGTCTATATTAACAAACACAATAACAAATTAACCATCCTAATAACTATAGGATCGTATCATTACTCTCGCAAATAAGAAACCCCTTAGCAGTATGTGTAAATTATAGTCCCCCCCCCCCCCACAACAAAAAGCCAAGGCACTCGGGCAGCAATAGAATTTGTATTCATTTAACTAGCCAGAAAAATCTATAATGACTTCTTGATCAACTATAATTCTTACCCTTACAAATGCATTCTTGATTGATGATGATATGTACAATTCTATCTGATCTCTGTCTGTAATGGACGTAGACTGCATCACTGCCTGTTTGCAACATAAAATTTGCAACTTTAAACCCTTTGCAGGATGTAGGATTTTTTCATTTCAGTGCTAAACAAAATTCCAACGAAAGATGATATTCTGACCAGCGCAAGGTTTTATTAGAAGAAACTAAAAATCTTGAGAAAGCAACATTAACCGCTCTAATCACAAGTACATTAAGCTATTAAATTGTTCCTAAGAGCACATCACGCACCATTTCAGGTTCTTCCACGAGTAGCCTCCGAGAAATCATTGCAACTGTTACTATATTCTCCATCATTACTGAATCCTACAAGATGTTAAGAAGCACAAGACTGAGCCACAGGACTTACAAGAATTAGTCTCATATAAAAAGAAAAAGAAGCGACCAAAGGCATAGCTGAGTCTGTTTTTTATAGAGTAGTGCACGCAGCCTTTCCAAGACATTCTAATCAACATAAAAGGGAAAAAAATCAATGCTAGGCTTACTCTACTTAGAGTTATAGTATCGGGAATCTGCAGAGTCTCTCTTTCCATTTCTATATTTTATTATTGTTAATGTTATTGTGATTATTTTGAAGGGAATTAATGTTAAAGAATTATGTGCAACTTAAAAGCATAAGTCATCCTCATGAAAACTAATACAAAGACTATGCTTAAAAAAATGGAGCCCAACTCCTGATAAGGTCAGAAAATAATAAAAAGCTGAAGAATCCTTACCTAGTAGCCAAAAAAACCACAAGTCAAGTAACATCTGCTATGATTAATTATACATGAGCAGACAGATTTATGTTAACCTAATTTTAATTTCTGACAGAAACAACAAGCAAGCAGACATTATGGATTGCAGAACAAAGTGTAGCATCATTCTGACTACTTGCGGCGATTACCTCAGCGAAGTGGAGATGGTAGTCTCCTAGGTGCCTATCAGCCCACTTCTGAATGGGTGATAAAAAGGAATGTAAGAAAGAAACATCACGAGATCCCATTTCATGTTCAACTTTAGTACACAAACTTTTTAAGTGTAACCTCTCCTGTGCACCTCGTTGTTCCTTCAATGGTATTTTCTTCAATTGCTCAATTGCATGTTGCAGAATTCCTTGGTCACTTGTTATAACATACTGTGATCATTGACCCAATTATCATGAATTAGGGAGATATATACATATAAATTGAGTAATTTAAGAGCTACCTTAGTAAGACAATATATGAGTAACACTGATTAGCAAAAGGACACAATGTCGGTCAGTAACTATTTTCCACTCTGGTTTTAGTTCTCGCTAAATTTATCATTCTTTCCGTTGTTCTTTCTTCCCACTCCTTTGGATGCACTTACAATCAGTAATATCTAAATACGGTAAATACTAAATATAACAGAAACAAGAAAACTTTGTAACCAAAACTTTTTTGAAGCAATTTTTGCTCTTTTTCATTAAGGAAACTATAAAAGCAAAGGACAGAAGTCCTCAAGGAGAACAAAAGAACAGAGAGAGAGAGAGAGAGAGAGAGGCTACATCACAGAGCAGTTAGAAACAGTATAAAGCAACCCCAAATAGAAAGTCAAACAAAGAAAATAAGTCCTGGAAAGAATAAGGGCTATAAAACAGCATAAAGAACTACACTTTACATTTGTCAATGACTCAATTACAGGTGTCGGTTTATTTGAATGCGTGTTTTTGTATGTGAGAGAGAAACAGAAAGACAGATGGTCTCATGTCAATATGTTTGTTATTTGCTAGCCTGTGCATGCATGTGCACGCGCACACATGTGTTAGAGAGACGACTAATGTTAGATTCTCAACCATCCTATTCACAAATAAGATAGTGGTCTCCTTTAGTACAGGACTCCTGGACCAAAAGGAAATGCTAGTCCAACCAAAAGTTTACCTGACGGAATAGTACCCATGCATAACAGGTGTAATGGATGGTCTCTGTAATTCCTAAAACACGCCAGGTGGACTTGAAAAGCTCAAGCATTTCTTCTACTTCCTGGAACAAATAAAGAAAAGACTTTAGATGGCATCGAGTTATATAGAACTTTTCCAGTAGCCAAAATAAAGTTATTTACAATTTTTCACTCTTTACGGAAAAAAATTTTATTTTTTCTTTTTTACTTGTTAATTGATAATAATTAGTATTTATATAATTAGTTTAATAGATGTTCAGGAACAAGTGTACTAACATCTGTCAGCTTTCCCTCATCCAATACATCAAAGACGCTAAGAAGCAGTTTCTCATATAGCCTAACGTTTAGGTGATATCCATCTGCCCAATGGCATACTTCCCCAGTTAAATCGCCTCTAGAAGGTCTTTCAGCCAGAGGAATGGCCATCTCTCTGAGAGCTCTTAAGCATTCTGTCCGCTGGAGTTCACCCGTGGATGAAGGAAGAAACTGAAATCAAATAAACAAGAAAAAGAAACAGAAAGAGAAAAGTAAATCGACAGGATTTTCATACGAATATTTACAAAATATATATATTTATATACACACAAATGGATACTGAGAGTATATTGAGGCTGAGAGTCACTATTTTAATGGCTGCTGGACCAAAATCCTCTAACACGTGACATAATAAGTGCTTTTTTCTTTTTCCGACAATTAGGGCACAACTTTCAGATCAGGAAAAAGACACCAAATACTTCCCAATTAAGGGAAAGGACATGGAAGTACCAAACAAAGCAACCATACGAATAATGAGTGAGTTTTGAGGCAACATGCCAGTTCAGAAATTGCTGGCAAAAAAGAGGAGAGAGGAAAAACAGATTTACATGCATGATTCTATGCAAGCATGTGCAATGTCGCTGCGTTCATCTTATTTGGGCGGAATAGCAACACAAATAGTAACAACCATCGAGAGGATTTAAGTGATGCGAGGAAAAATACTTGGAACCTTAGCGGACGCAATGGTTTTTCCAAATAAAGTGGCCAGAAATGGACCTCGCTTAGATTTTGGATTTGATGCAAATATCCAAAGCTCCCAAATGATATTTATGACCATTATTACAATCCCAAATATTTTTCATCGTTGACAACCTCTTTAACAATCACAACTGGCTCTGAAAGTGTCGGACTGTCCAAAGGCAAGTTACAATTGCAAACATGATAGACAACATTGTAAATTTGCAAACACGACAGACCACGTTGTAACTATGTAGCAGTTAAATATACCTCTGATTCCTCAATCTTTGCCAAAAGAATCCTGAACTCACTCGCCTTGCGTCCAGATTCCCCAAATCCAACAGCAGTGTGATTAATAAGGCCCTCCTCTAGGATGTTAAGCTGCAACAAAATTGAAATAAAGTTAAATATAAGCATACATCTCCATACAATTGCAACATAAAGATAACATTGCCAAAGAAAACAGAATGAGCATAACTTACCTGCCTTTTTTGCCAACGTATATAGGCCTTCTTGTCAGAAAATTCTGAGCGTGAAATACAACACAATAGCTCCAGTGGGACAAGTAGGCCGTCCATTCTCTTCCCCACTTTCCCTGAAAGAGCATTAAGAAGCCCTTGTCTTGTCCTGATGTCCATACCCTCAGATATCTGCACTTATAAAAACCATGAGTAAGAGCTTGCCGAAGCAATGCTAAATTAATATGCAAATGCCAAATTTTGGCATTTGAGTGGAAAAAACATTCTCTAATGCAATGCTGTTTTAATGCTAAATTTGGCAAATGCAATTCTCTATAGCAAATTTAGCACCAAGTATAGTAAATGCCAAACTTGGCATTCGATTGCTACTGGTTCATGGATTAACTTTTTTCTTAAATCATCACAACACTCTCATTTTTAAATTCTTTTAACATTAAAACTTTACTTGTAACTTAATAATTATGACAAAAGGTAGATATAAAAATTGAAATAGCATTATGCATTGGAGCACATATAGAATAGCGCATCAAAAATGCTATTTTCACACTTTTTATTGGCAAACATAGCATTGGCATTGGCATCGGAGATGGTCCATGAAAAAGAACCCATTGAAGTGAACAAACCTTGAATTAAAATGGAGAACATATATAAATATATAAATAAATAAATATAAGAAAACTTCCAGTCATTGGTAAAAGTAGAAAATAAAATGACAGAACAATAATATAAGACAACTAGCAGTTCTCCAGCGAGATCACCAAACATAGCTTGAACAATAGAAAGATATCCTTCTCATTCTCAACATAACTTGAAAAATATAAAAAATATCCTTCTCATTCTCTAATTAATATCTAGAGAGGAAACCCACAAAAAGACTGTACTTTTCATCCCATAAATAAGCCTTTGATTCAGAAGATTCTTCACTCTTTCCTCTCCAACCAAATCATCAAAACCATTGATGTCTTCAACATAGAAGAGACCTTTTATACTTTAGTTATAAATCCTCTATTCCACAAATACTTTTTTTCCTATTAGTTTTATCAATCCTCCCATCCCCCTCAAGCCACGACACCCATACTACATCCCCTTAATGATTTCATAGGTCCTTAATTTATCATTTGGCCATTGAAAACCCAAACACAAACAAGTCTTCATGACGTTTTAAAACCGCCCATACAATATTCAAGTCCCCAACAAAACACCCTTAATGATCACAATTGACCACTTGTATAATGTTGATTCTTATGCAGCGTTAGTTTTGGATATTGTTAAATCATTGAGTCACAGTACACCATACTTACAGTTGGATCATGTATATGGATTATTATTAATTTATCTTCATTTACCAAGCATTACTGCCCTTCTTGTCAGAATTGATTTAAAAATAAAATAAAAAATAAAAAATCATCATGTGAAAATGGTAGCTTTGTAGTTAATTGTTGAGAAGTCAAGCAATCAATCCCAAATAACAAAATTGGCATATGCCAAATGTTGCATGAGAAATAGCACTGCATTGGAGAAAAGCTTTTCTGCCCAAATATAAACCTTTAGTATTCACACATTAATTTGGCACTGCATGATAAATACTATTAGATGCATACAAGTGAAACTAAATGCTTTCTTGTACCTCCATCTGGACTCGCAAGGTCTCTAGTAGACCAACCAATCCAGGCACTCGTTGAGCCTGACTCACAATGCTTTCAGTTTTACTACGTCCAAGCTTCCGCATTAGCTTGGACCTCTTATCTTTCTTTTTTTCCTTTGTAGGTACAATGAGGCCCCTGTTTACATAAGTTAAAAGGAATTTATAATGCAGAAAGTAAAGGTAAAACCAAACAAAGGTTTTGTGCAAACATGGATTGATTAAGTGGCTTTCTAAGTAAGAATACTCTTTTATAGGAAATGTAACTTTCAAGGTGATTTTCAAAACCTCCCATGTGTTTAGAAATTTAGATGGACATAAAATTTGTTTTCAAGTTATTACAAAACATTTAACTTCAAAAGTTTTGACCTAAATATCCCTCAAGGCACTAAGCTGTTGCCTTTTCAAATATTGAATGAGTAAACATGTAATTGCCAAAACTTCCCTTTTGTTTGTTTAATAAGACTTATTTAGCAAGTGGAAGCAAGGTGGGAGCAAACAGTGGAAGACTATGAAGTAAACAGAACTTTCAAACTGCATACTTCAAAAGGGAACAAGGGGGGTTTGGAAACAGGATTTCTCTATATAAATCAAATAAACAAAAATGCAGACAAAGGAAAGTTTGTTAGTACATATAATTTGTTAGTACATATAACATTGTCAAATCGTCAGCCCTAAAAAGCCAAGGCAATATTGGCATAGAATATTTGAGATTGAAGAAAAAGTCTTTGTAATAAATGGAAAGCCAGTAATACATTAGCCAAAATTTGGAACACATGCAATGCTTTTTTAAATTACTCTGACTTGTAACAAAGAACAACGAGGTAGAGGATAAAAAAAAGCCCAAATCAAAACACAAAAGAAAACATATAACATGACATCCTTCAAACTTCAGAAAATAAAGAAAAATGGAGAGTCTTCAAAATTTTATGATGATGAAGCCTGTAGAGAAGGCAAGGATCTCACTTTTTTCAAAACAAGAAAACGGATATATTAATGAACAAAAGATACGAGTACCATGAACGAGAAAGAGATGTCCTCCATAAGGATCAAAACCGGAGAAGGGCTACAAAAAGGAAACCCAACTCCAAGCTAATAATACTGAATAATTAAAGAAGACCAAAAATTACAATGACAGCTCCCATCCTCTCATATGATCAGAGAACAAAAGGTTATTAAACTCTTTGTCCTTATGAATCCAAGTGGCAACCCAAAATCGTATTTTATCCCAAATAACTGCAGATTCTTCGCCATGCTCTTCAAATAAACGATTATTTCTCTCCAACCACACCCCCCAAAGAATGGCTAAGACAGAAACCTTTCCCAGATATCTCCTCCTAGAACCAGACCTCTCATAAAGAACATACATCTTGTACTTTCCCTTCAAACACGCTGCTATTTCTCTCCAAAACTCACTGTTTTTTTGTGGGTCTGAGAATGGGAGCTCTCTATCTATTATTAATACAACAGGGAGGCAAGGATTTCATCAAATCATGATGAACAGTCCATGACACAGAGAAACAAAGAGAGGAGTAAAACAGTTGGCTTCGTGGAAAACACAATAAGAGTCGAGAAGACTCCACTCGAACAATGTCTTCCAAAAATACCTCATTTTGAAAGTTGAAACTACCCCATATTATTAGCCAAAACTTGTATTGTAGATGCTTGACCTAATTCACACGACCATAATCCCCACCATCTATCTTTGAACCAGATATCAAGCAAAACATGTCTAAACCTTATCAACTGTCTGCATCTCCTGGACGCACCCAAATTAGATTCAACTCCTTAAGGAGTTCAAACATGACTTAAACTAACTTCAGAGTCAATTTTTTTCCACTTTTTTTGAAACAGAAATCAGGTATTCTTACACAATGATTGCCAATATTGTGTATAACTCCAACAAGATAGTGCAAAATGGCTATAACTTGTAAAAAGATGGTCCAAAGATTTGTATAACTTCAGATGGCAAAATGGCTATAACTCTATCAAAGGAGTGAAAGCGTACCCCGAAGCACCAGCACATGCTAGCAGGACTTCATATGCAGTTTCACGAAGGTCATCGTCTGAGATACCTAAAAAGCAGTGAAAGCACAAAAACCATAGCATGCGCATCCCATTAAAGTTTAAAAGTCATAAGTCATCCCAATCTTAATGCTTAAAATCAGAACCAAAACACATGCTAGAACCTCACAAAAACAAGTTTGTCCCCCGTGTGACTGTGCAAACACTAGAATGCTATTATAAATAAGTTCTGTAACTAACTGGTCTAATTTTACATGCATAGATATTTGACATACGGCTCCAGGGTAGTGATATAAAGCACGAATGACCTTGACATGGGTCATTTGACTAAATTAGGAGATTCCTACCAAAAAAAAAAAGAATCTAAATTAGGAAATATTCAAGATACCTGTCACAAAAGAAGGCAATTTCACAGCAAGATCAGTAGCATCATTTCGATTTCTTCGTGACATCCTAATATTAGCAACTTCTTCAACATCATCGTCATCCTCAAAATCTTCAATGTCATCTAGAGTAAGTTCATGAACTTGGGTGGAGTTGAAAGACTCTGATTTAGATACATTAGACGCAACAGGTGATGAAGCAACATCCGCAATTGAAGGCGTGAGATCAGGCGATGGTGAGAGAACAGGCGGTGGAGTGTAAACAGGCGGTGGTGTGAAGGCCGGCAGGGGGGGTGGTGCCCTTTTAGGAGGAGAACCCGAAAGCTCAGAATCCGTAACCAAAAAAAATTCACCAACTGAACCTGTCTTATTCTGGTAACATATGAAAGAAGAAATCCACAAATGACCAGCCCAAAAAATGTGAGAAAAACGATAGCAGAAGAAACCACCCAAAAAAAAAAAAAAAAAGTCTTTAAAAGTAGAAGCTGAACAATTGAAAGGGTTTTTTTATCATTAACAAGACGGGAGCTTCATTGAAAATCATCAAAAGTTACAACCAGATTAATCTGAGGACAAACAGCCAAGGAAAGAGAAAAGAATAAAACAAACCAAGAAAAAGCCACATGCACTTCAGTGTCCCACAACATTTTTCCACTTTAAAAGGATTAAAGACAGGAGATAATACTTAAAATTTTTTCCTATCGAAGCTCAAAGAGAAGCTGTCAAGCAGCGATAAAAGGCAATTAAAAGGTGATCACATAAACGACACTATTCCATTAAAACCGATCCAGTTTTCAATTATAAAGCCTGCAACAATTATCGCATTATCAAATGAAAATATTTTTATCCAAACACAAGGCCCAAATTCCAAAAAGGACTTAGCTTACCACATGGGGTAGACCAGTATTATCATGATAATCTCGAATGGCTTCTGCTAGTTCAAGCATTCCACCTAAATTGGCAAACAAAAAAAAAAAACATTAAATTAGTTCCACAGAAAAGAATTTACAACTTTAAATCATGAAAACAAACATAGCAATCATTTCCACCTTTCTTAGCACAATTGAGGACAAAATCAACGCTGACTTGGTCAAGATCCACATCGTCTAGCGTAACAGCCCCAGGAGGCATTACAACCTTCTTTATTAGACTGCCAGAGAGTATAAAATCAAGAAGTATTCGCCTGTCTCGCCGATACCTCTGTAGTAGCTCCAAAGAACTTTCCCTACATTTTTTCTCCGAATTTAGGTCTTTCATCTTTCTTTCAAACAAAACAAAAGAAAACAAAAAATGAAAACAGAAGAATCGCAAAATTATCTAGTAGAAGAAGATGAGAAACATACTCTTCCATCTCGGAGAGACCGCAAAGAATCAATCTCTACAAGCAGAGAAAAAAACATAAAAAATTCATTAAGTAATCAAAAAATTCATCAATCAAGCTCAAGTTTGTGCCACACTGTTTCCAATTTAGTCGATTTCGAATAGCATGCTCTGTTTTCCAGGAAAGAAAATGGAATGCAAGAAAACGGAGAAAACGAAAATTAGATTGAAGCTGAAATTGTAGATTCTCGAGAAATTTGTTTTGGTTCTTCAAGAACTTCGGAGAAGGAAAAGGGAATTCGAAATTCGCATCTTGAGATCATTACAAGCAAGAAAGGTGTTTTGGTTTCTTTACCTCAAATTTCTCGGGAAACAAACAGAAGCTTTAATCTCAGAGGCGATCTCATCCAAGAAGGAAATGAGAAGAAATGAAAGTCAATCTGAAGAAAACAAGAGTACACAAAAGGATGAGAGAGTTCCGAGTAGAACTTAGAGAGAGAGAGAGCTGAATGGCTAAGTACGAGTTTTGTGAGATTTGGATCCAACTTCTTGTCTTTTTAATTTATTTGTTTTTTATTTCTTCTTTAATTATAATCGTCCGTTTTTTATTTGCATAATTACGGCTCCAAAAAAAGAGGCAATTTGATGAATGGCTTTTAGGAAAAAAATTTTTGATGAATGTCTTTTTTTTTTTTTTTACAGTTTTTGGTATAAAAAAAAGATTTTTTAGATATCAAAACGGTTTCAGTTTTTTTTTTTCTCTGTTGAGGTTCCTTATTCTGCTACAGTCATTTTTTTTTTAAAAAAAAAAACTGAGACAATTTACCTGCACAATAAAACATGTTTTTTTTTATCAAAAGAAAAAAAAGACTTTTACCCAATTCTAATTTTTTTTTTATCCCTTTCATCAAAATCTTCCCCCAAAAAAATAGGGCCGATTGAGCATGTTACTAATAAAAAAATTAAGGAGAAGAAAATAAATAAATATGTATGAAAATGAAATAAGTATAAAAAACAAATATGTAAGAAAAAAAAAGTAAGAAAATAGGGAAGAAAATTCGAGAAAAGAAAAAGAACGGAAGAAAACTTGAAAAATAATTAAAAAAAAGGCCAACGTTGAAATGTTTTCACGGATTCTCCCCTTACACATAAGACTAGTTAGGAAGCACGTGTGTCAACTTGTTGAATTTTGACAAAGTAAAACAAAAAAAAATAAAAAGACAATGAAAAATCATACAGAAAATTAATACGAGGTATGCATGTAAAAATAATGATCAAAAGGCCAAATGAAAAGAAAATGGTAAAGTACAGTAAATTTGGGAAAAAAATCACTTCAACACAAGAAAAAAAATAAAATGGTATTTATTTAGAAAAAAAAGATATTTTAGAGAGATTAGCAGAATAATATACAAGTAAAGATTTATTTGAGAGAATTTATTTCAATAGAGAAATTAAATAAGAATTTATAACGATCATTATTGATATGTTTAGAAGTAGAGGGAAAAATTTTAAATGGAGAAACATTTGGAAAAAAGTGATTAATGGGATGGTTGAGAAAAAATAATTTAATAAGGTATTTTTTAAATTACAATAAGATTTAAAAGGGAAAAAAAACCATCACTCACCATTCATCACCCATCATTTATCACCAATCACCAATCATATCCCATAAAACCTATATATATATATATATATATGAGATTATAGCTAGGATAATTAAACTATCACTTGTATTAGTCGTCGCCGTCGATTTGTTCATGTGAACTCGGAACTGTTACATTAGAAAACACAAAATAATAAAAAATTATGAAAATTATAAAAAATATTTAGAGTGTTTAAAAACCAAATTGAAAGTTAAATACTACAACATACCAAACTTTTTATTTTTCACTGTAGCATATGAGAGCTTTACACAATTATAATTGGAATAAGCCACCAAACAAAGCCATTAATATTAATATTAATAGGGCACGTTTTTCTTGGTGTAATCCTCCTCGGTATCTGGAGCCACATTGAGCCCAACTAATCCGGAGTCGAGCCAAGTCAGTGTTAGACATGTATGCCCTAAGAAGTAAAAATGTAATAAGTTTTTGGAGACATTTTTATCAATAAAGAATTTATTTATTGTTTATATACCAAATCTCGTCCTCTTTACATTCATATTTGTTGAATGTATGCTATGTTAGAAAAATAGTACGCAGCGAAATTTTTAAAAATTTTACATCATATTATTTTTTAAAAGACAAGTTTGACATGCTATATGCATAAATTAACCAGATCTTACTCACCATTGTATGCTGAAGAACCCTCGCAAAACGTGAAAAGAAGTAACATTCTAGAAGAGCCTTAACCAACTGGTCTTCTTTGCTATTCTCTATTCACGACCGGAGTGAGTGTGGGCTCACACATACAGCTCTTCCTCTAGGTGACTCTCCTTCCAACCAATTGAGAGAACCCAAAGCTAGAGTTCATGATTTGTGAACAAAAGCTCTCATGGAGTTTTTCTGATTCTCACCAGTAGAGTATCACTCTTAATCTCTCAATTGATCTAAATAACTCATGTGACTTACTCTCTATTTATAGAGGTTGGGTCTAGGGTCAGTCCTTATCAAATTAGGTCACAAAAATTCAAAACAGAATCGAGTTTGGATCAATATCTGCGTAAAAACGCGTAATCTTATCATTCGTTCATCGACAGGCCAATCAGGATGATCGGCAGGCCGAACACATAGAGCGGCAGGCCGAACTACCGAATAAATATCTTTGTGAATCTTTTATTTTTCACCCAAGATTCTATAGGATAAAGTCTCAGTTTTAATTCAAATAACCCAATAGAGAAGTTATCTGATCAAAACAACTTTATCTAGATAATCTCTACGAAAATAAATAAATTCCCAATAATTTTACAAGTTTATCTTGATCTAATTTATCTAAAATTAAATCAACCGATAAACAGACAAGAATTATCCGATCCAAATAATTCAACAAGTTTATCTTAAATCAATTTTATCACAAAATTAATTTAACCGATAAACAGACATGAATTATCTGATTCTTTCAAATTTTAACCAATATAATAAATCCGACATAAGTCACTAATTATTAGAAAATCACGCCGTATCGTTACAGGATGTTGTGAGCTAGCAAAGGGGACCAAATGGACCTATATAGTTCAAGCTCCTGATAATTACGAAACCCAATATCCCAGATATATATTTTATAATTATCAACTCTAACGCTACTCCACTAAAAGCTTGGAGCTGTACTCTCGAACTACATAGAATTACGAAGCTCATATAGCTAAGCCTCTATAACATATCATAGTGTATCCTATCCCTAAATGATTATCCATAATCAGCTTAATGACAAGTTATGTCTTATCTTCTCGATTATTTTTATCTTACGTTCCATTATCTTACCATCAGAAAACTTACCATCCAAAGACAGTATACCATTCGATTACACCTATATATCCAAATGGTTGAGCGCTCTAGTTTTTTAATTACAGGATAACGCGTATAAGAGGATATCATTACTCCTTAAGAGGAGCTATGGATTCCATATCTATGAATAACAAGTCTATGCTATCAAGAGTCATGCCTCTAACGTACCGGCATGCATAACACTATTAAGATGTGGGTGTCACCCTTTGGTACATCAAAAGACACAAGTCAAGATAACGGGCCCACTATTCATCTCGAGATTAAGATACAATACAAATGATTGTCTAAAGTGAATTGATTTGCTGAGACAGAATTATTAATCCAAATCAATTCACTTTATGTCTTGATCCAACACATCGTCACCTATGACAACGTGCCAATGTTTCTATTCATGGAGTCCACATCCGATGGTCAAGACAAACCATCTTCTAATTAGGATATAGAAAACATAACAATCTTTATATGAATAAAGAGCCCAACTTTATTTCCTCGATTGCAGATCTAATGATTTAGACCATCACCTTAAGAATCGTGTCTTTCACATAATCTGTCCACCATATGCCAAATTCTTAAGGTTTAGACCGACAGTCTCAGACTATTGTTTGCTTAACATACATTCAACAAATATCAACGTAAAGATGACAAGATTTGGTATATAAACAATAAATAAATTCTTTATTGATAAAAATGTCTCCAAAAACTTATTACATTTTTACTTCTTAGGGCATACATGTCTAACAATCTTCCACTTGCACTAAGTGAGTAAACACAACAAATCTCGCATTCTCATAGCTTCCACATGCTTCTCGAAGACTCTCCCAGTAAATGTCTTCATAAATGGATCAGCTAAATTGTCCTCTGACGCTATCTTGCACACCGTGACATGCCCGCCCTTAACAAAGTCATTTATCACATGATACTTTCGATCAATATGCTTACTCTTCTTGTGAAATCTTGGTTCCTTAACATTAGCTATCGCTGCCATGTTATCACAGTACAATAATACCGCCCTATCCATACCAGGAACTACCTCAAGATCCCCAAGGAACTTGCGGAGCCACACTACTTCTTTCGAAGCATCACTAGCTACCAAATACTCGGCCTCCATCGTTGAATCCGAAGTGCAATCTTGCTTGGCACTTCTCCAACTGATGGCACCGCTGCCTAGAGTAAACACAAAACCCAAAGTCGATTTCCTAAAATCCAGACAGGATTGAAAATCCGAGTTAGTGTATCCTAGAGGAGTCAAGTCCTCACCCGAATACACTTGCATATACCCTTGAGTCCTTCTCAGGTACTTGAAAATATGCTTTACCGCAACTCAATGGTTCGGTCCTAGATCCGCCTGAAATCAACTTATAATCCCGACCGCATAACTAATATCTGATCGTGTGCAAAGCATGGCATACATGAGACTACCCACTGCCGAAGCATAAGGAACTTTCTTTATGTATTCTCTTTCTTCATAAGACTTTGGAGAGTCTTTCTTAGAAAGAGTAATTCCAAACCTAGATGGTTGCCCACCTTTCTTGGAATCCTGCATTGCAAACCTTCTGAGAATTTTGTCTATGTAGCCGGCCTAGGACAAAGCTATCATTTTGTTCTTTCTATCCCAAAAGATCTGGATACCAAGAAAAAAATTAGCCTCACCCAAATCCTTTATGTCAAACTGCTTGGTCAACCATAATTTGAACGATGACAATGCCCTAATGTCATTGCCAATTAGCAAAATGTCATCTACATAAAGCAGTAGAAAAACCACCTTCCCATCCTTTATGTGTTTGTAAACACATGGTTCATCCACATTTTGTAAGAACCCATAAGTCTTGATCACCTGATCAGATCTTATGTTCCAAGAACGGGAAGTCTGCTTAAGTTTATAAATTGACTTTAGCAGCTTACAAAACTTACCCTCTTGACCGTGACCTTGAACCCATCTAGTTGTTCCATACAAATGGACTCATCAAGATAGCCATTCAAAAAAAGCCGTCTTGACATCCATCTGCCAAATCTCATAGTCGAGAGCGACAGCTATGAACAAGAGAATCCGGATGGACTTAAGAATGGCTACAGGCAAAAAGGTTTCCTCATAATCGATTCCTTCCTTTTGCATATAACCTTTAGCTACCAGTCTAGCCTTAAAGGTTTCGACCTTTCCATCCACTCTTCTTTTCCTCTTATAGATCCCCTTACACCCTATGGGTTTTATCCATTCGGAAAGATCCACAAGCTCCTAGACCTAATTAGTCTCCATAGACTTCATCTCTATGTTCATGGCCTCGGTCCAGAGTTTTAAATCAACATCCTCCATAGCCTCTGTGCAAGTATAAGGATCCCTGTCATGTTCATCTAGTCCAACCAAAAAGACCTCCCCATTGAACATATACCTCTCAGGTTGACGCCCGATCCTCCCACTACGCCGAAGCCCCTTAGGTTGTTGTTCAGGTTTGTTTGGTTTTTCTACAATGATCGGAATAGTTTCATTCGGAACCTCTGGAGTGATCGGATCACTCCTTAACTCCTCAAGCACCACTTGGCTTCGAGGTTTAAAGTCGTCCATGTAACTTTCCTCAAGGAAAGTTGCATTAGTTGAAACCACGACTTTATTTTCCTTTGGGTTATAAAAATAACCCCCTTAGTCTCTTTGGGATATCCTACAAACACGCAAAATTCCGAACGTGCTTCCAACTTATTTGGATCTTAAGCAAGACATGAGCCGGACATCCCCATATGCGAATATGGTTTAAGGATGTCTTCCTACTCGTACACAACTCATTAGGAGTTTTAGGGACTGATTTTGAAGGCACATTGTTCAAAAAATAATATGTGGTTTGTAGTGCATATCCCCAAAAGGACAAAGGCAATGATGAATAACTCATCATGGACCTAATCATGTCCAATAAAGTCCTATTTCTTCTCTCCGCTACACTATTCTGCTGCGGAGTGCCCGACGTAGTCAAATGGGATAAAATCTCATTCTCTAATAAGTGTTTTGAGAACTCATAAGAAAGGTATTCCCCACCTCAATCGGATCGAAGTGCCTTTATGGGTCTACCTAATTGTTTTTCCATTTCAGCCTAAAACTCCCTGAACTTGTCAAAAGTTTTGCTTTTATGGTGCATCAGGTACACATACACATACCTTGAGTAATCGTCAATAAAAGTGGCAAAGTACAAATACCCTCCTCGTGTCTGGATGTTCATCGGTCCGCAAACATCACTATGCATAAGTTCTAGAACCCCTTCGGTCCTATTGCCCTTAGACCCGAATGGTCTTTTGGTCATTTTACCCACCAAACAAGATTCACATTGAGGTATAGATTCCATCTTTAAGTGACTTAAAGGTCCATCCCTTACCAACCTTTGAATCTTATTCAGGTTAATATGACCAAGACGCAAATGCCAAAGATAAGTCTTATTAGGGTGAGAAGTTTTAAGTCTTTTAGAGTTATTATCATTCATCTCAGCATTAAGCAATAAGTCCATCTTAGGTTTGATAAAATATAGATTATTTTGTATCCATCCAGAATAGATAAAAGATTTGTTTTTACGAATCACCACTTTATCACTAAAAGAAACCAAGTAGGAGTCTTTAAATAAATAAGCTACAGAAACTAAATTCCTTTTAAATTTAGGAACATAAAACAATCTTGCAAAAATAAATTCCTATAATTATCAAAATAAAGATGGACGTCTCCCACTGCTTCCGCTGAGACCAAGGATCCATCGCCCATCCAAAGCGTAAAGTCTTTATGTAGCAGACTTCTCGTTTCTTTGAACCCTTGCAGAGAAACACAAACATGATTAGTTGCACCGGAATCTATGACTCAATTGTCACTGGATTCCTCAACCAAACAAGTTTCTAAATATAGAAGATTACACCTACCTCCTTTGGAAAGGAAGTCCTTGTAATGCTTCTTGATATGTCCGACCTTTCCATAGAAGAAGCACTTAAGTTTCTTCAGGTTCTTCTTCTTCTTCTTCTTCTTCTTGCTGTTGGTGCTAGCAGGAATAGAAGACTTCTTGTTCTTGGCTCGCTGCTTCTTTCCATTCCTAGAGTTAGGATTGGAACTAGAAGCAGCTACCATGTTGGCCTCTCCACCAGCAGGAGACTCCCTGATCAACAGTTCAAGCTCCTATGACTGTTTCATCAATTCTGTTAAGGTCATATCTCACCTATTGCTCAAATTAAAAGTAGCTCTAAATGGAATAAATTCCTTAGACAGAGTCTCAAAGACCATAGTCATCTAAGTTTCAGCATCGATGTTGGCTCCATTGGTTTCAGCCTCTGCGAGGTAACCCATGAGCAACATCATGTGCTCCTTTACAGATGTCCTTAGCCTCTACTTACAGTTAAGAAGTTTCCAAAGTGCCCCTTGCCACTTTGTTATGGCCTGGCCTCCAAACATATTCTTAAGATTATCCAAGATCTGCTTCGCAGTCTCATAATCCTAATGTTGGGCTTGCAGCATGTTATTCATGCTAGCCATAATATAGCAGTGGGCCTGATTATTAGCATCTTTCCAGTGATCATATGCTTGGAATTGCTCATTAGTTGAGTCTCCCGCAGACTCGGGAGGACAAGGAGTTGTCAGTACATATTTCAGTTTCTCAAAGGAGAGGACAATATCCAGGTTTCGTTTCCAATCATTATAATTCTCTCAAGTTAATAGGTTTTTGTCAAGTATCGATGATAAAGCATTTTTAGACATTTTTAATCTCCAATAAAGAATCATATACCAAACATAAGCAAACATATAATAATAATTTAGTAAGATAACACAATCATGTAAAAAAAATACAAATGTGTTTATGTGTCAAAACCTTGAAAATATCACAACCTTACAACGATAATTCCTAACTCAGTATTTAACAAGCTCTTAGGGGAGTCATGACAAATTCAATCAGGAACACGGATTCCCTCCTAATTAATATATGTCATCTAGGACCTGTATGATCCAGCATATACTAATAATCATTTCTTTGGCCATTAATTTTATTAACAAAGCTCCTAGGGGAGGTTAATAATAAAATTAACGTGAGTGTATAACCATCGTTTCAATATTTTATCCATGATTCATAATCACCACCTAGGGGTGTACAACCATAAATCATGCTAAAATACCTTATCCTCTCAGAGATCCAATCTGGTACATGATAGAAATCCCTTCCTAGGGGTCAGACCACCATGTTTTGCCTATGGACCAACAATGGAGGCCTTAGGTCCTCTCTTCGAAATCCTTCTCCCACTCAATCTTTTGAAATCAAGGTTTTATTTTAAGAACATGCATGAACAATTTTAATATGATCGGCACTCCCTATTCTATATGACATGTTATTAATATATATGGCAAATCATATTATAATACAGATAAGCAAAGCAATCAAGCAAAGCTACAAGCAAAATAATAATAACTGTAATATTATGGTTTCACCCTAGAGAATAGAAAACTAATATTACAAAAGAATAATCAAGACATATTATTGATTCTTTATCCTTAAATCCTCAAGTTGTACCCTTCTTCATGTAATGCCCATATTCAAGTCTTCAATCCTGTATGAATCGAATACTTTATATTTTCTATCATATACAAATTTAATGTTTCTTAGAATTGTCCCAAAAATAAAATTAAAACTGCATCGAAAAAACTGTACCTTTTTTGGAAATTTTTCAGTTCTCGATTGACAGACCTATCTAGGTGACCGGCCTATCGGTCATGCTCTATCGGCCTGCCGACTCATAAAAGTTCGGCCTACCGCCAGAGCCACTTGATTTCTGCCCCACTGACGGCCTGCGGAACCTCACATCTGGCCTGTCGGTCTGTGACCATCGGCCTGCCGCACTGTGAGGTTCGGCATGTCGACCGAGTAGAAATCTCTCATTCCAGAAAATACAATTTTTAATGTAATTCATCAATTTTATTTTCAACAATTCAAAAACATAAAATTAGAGACTCAGGAAATACATAGGAGCGCCATCATCTTTCTTCTAGATCCATCTTCTCCAAATAATTATTTAATTACAAAATTCTTACAAATTTAAAAATAAATAATAATTCATAGACGGAGATGATAGTCTGCCATCTAATTACATGAAAAATCTATATACACATTTTAACCTCTAAGGAACAATAACCGGCATTAATTAATTAATTAATAATTAATTAAATAACGATTTAATCAACCATAATTAATTAATGAACATTTACCACATAATCTATGACAATTCATATAATATATAGAAACCTAGAGTGTCAACTCTCTAAAAAATTAAATTCAAGCATAGGAGATATTAAGATCACAAAATTTATACATATAGTATGATCACAAACTCGTAAATTTATGTAAAAACCGTGGCTCTGATACCAATTGTTAGAAAAATAGTACGTAGTAGAAGTTTTAAAAATTTTACATCAGAGTATTTTCAAAAACACAAGTTTGACATGCTATATGCATAAATTAACCAGATCTTACTAACCTTTGTATGTCGAAGAACCCTTGCCAAACGTGAAGAGAAGTAACATTCTAGGAGAGCCTCAACCAACTGGTCTTCTTTGCTATTCTCTATCCACGACTGGAGTGAGTGTGGGCTCACACGTACAGCTCTTCCTCTAGGTGACTCTCATTCCAACCAACCGAGAGAACCCAAAGCTAGAGTTCGTGATTTATGAACAAAAGCTCTAAGGGAGTTTTTCTTATTCTCACCAGCAGAGTATCACTCTTAATTTCTCAATTGATCTAAACAACTCATGCGACTTACTCCCTATTTATAGAGGTTGGGTTAGTCCTTATCAGATTAGGTCTCAAAAATTTGAAACAGAATCAAGTTCGGATCAATATCTGATAAGATCCGTGTAAAAATGCGTAATCTTATCCTTCGCTCATCGGCAGGCCAATTAGCATGATTGGTAGGCCGAACTACCGAATAAATATCTCCGCGAATCTTTTATTTTTCACCCAAGATTCTATAAGATAAAGTCTCAGTTTTAATTCAAATAACCCAATAGAGAAGCTATCTGATCAAAACAACTTTATCTAGAAAATCTCTAAAAAAATAAATAAGTTCCTAATAACTCTACAAGTTTATCTTGATCTAATTAATCCAAAATTAAATCAACCGATAAACAAACAAGAATTACCTGATCTTAATAATTCAATAAGTTCATCTTGAATCAATTTTATCACAAAATTAATTCAACCGATAAACAGACATGAATTATCTGATTCTTCTAAATTTTAACCAATCTAATAAATCTGACATAAGTCACCAATTATTAGAAAAGCACGCCATATCGTTATAAGATGTTGTGAGCTAGCAAAGGGGACCAAATAGACCTATATAGTTCAAACTCTCGATAATTACGAAACCCAATATCCCAGATATATATTTCATAATTATCAACTCCAACACTACTCTACTAAAAGCTTGAAGCTGTACTCTCGAACTATATAGAATTACGAAGCTCATATAGCTAAGTCTCCATGACATATCAAAGTGTATCATATTCCCGTATGATTATCCATAATCAGCTTAAGAACAAGTTCTGTCTTACCTTCCCGATTATTTTTATCTTACGTTTCATTATCTCATAATCGAAAAACTTACCATCCAAAGATAGTATACCATTCGATTACACCTGTGTATCCAAATGGTTGAGCGCTCCAGTTTTTTGATTACAGGATAACGCATGTAAGAGGATATCATTATTCCTTAAAAGGAGCTATGTATTCCATATCTATGAATAATAAGTCTGCGTTATCAAGAGTCATGCCTCCAACGTACCGGCGTGCATACCACTATTAAGATGTAGGTGTCACCCTTTAGTACATCAAAAGACACAAGTCAAGACAACGGGCCCACTATTCATCTCAAGATTAAGATATAATACAAATGATTGTCTATAGTGAATCGATTTGCTGAGACAGAATTATTAATCCAAATCAATTCACTTTATGTCTCGATCCAACACATCGTCACCTATGACAACGTGCCAATGTTTTTATTTACGGAGTCCACCTCCAATGGTTAAGAAAAACCATTTCCCAATTGGGATATAGATAACATAACAATGTTTACATGAATAAAGCGCCCAACTTTATTCCCTCTATTGCGGATCTAAAGATTTAGACCATCACCTTAAGAATCGTGTCTTCCGCATAATCTGTCCATCATATGCCCAATTCTTAGGGTTTAGACCAACAGTTTCATACTATTATTTGCTTAACATACATTCAACAAATATGAATGTAAAGAGGACAAGATTTGGTATACAATAAATAAATTCTTTATTGATAAAAATGTCTCCAAAAACTTATTATATTTTTATTCCTTAAGGCATACATGTGTAACATGTTAAGTAAACAATAGTCTGAGACTGTCAGTCTAAATCTTCAAGAATTGGGCATATGATGGACAGATTATGCGGAAGACACGATTCTTAAGATGACGGTCTAAATTGTAAGATCAACAATCGAGGGAATAAAGTTGGGTGCTTTACTCATGTAAAGATTGTTATGTTGTCTATATCCCTATTGGGAGATGGTTTGTCTTGACCATCAGAGGTGGACTCCATGAATAGAAACATTGGCACGTTGTCATAGGTGATGATGTGTTGGATCGAGACATAAAGTGAATTGATTTAGATCAATAATTCTGTCTCGACAAATTGATTCTCTTTAGACAATCATTTGTATTGTATCTTAATCCTGAGATGAATAGTAGGCTCGTTGTCTTGACTTGTGTCTTTTGATGTACCAAAGGGTGACACCCACATCTTAATAGTGGTATGCATGCCGGTACGTTGGAGGCATGACTCTTGATAGCGTAGACCTGTTATTCATAGATTTGTAATCCATAGCTCCTCTTTAGGAGTAGAGATATTCTCTTATATGCATTATCTTGTAATTGAAAAATTGGAGCGCTCAACCATTTAGATACGTAGGTGTAACCGAATGGTATACTGTCTATGGATGGTAAGTTTTCCAAATGGTGAGATAATGGAACGTAAGATAAAAATAATCGAAAAGGTAAGACAAAACTTGTCCTTAAGCTGATTATGGATAATCATATGGGGATACGATACACTATGATATGTCATGGAGACTTAGTTATACGGGCTTCGTAATTCTATGTAGTTCGAGAGTGTAGCTCCAAGCGTTTAGTGGAGTAGCGTTGGAGTTGATAATTATGAAATATATATCTGGAATATTAGGTTTCGTAATTATCGGGAGCTTGAACTATTTAGGTCCATTTGGTCCCCTTTGCTAGCTAACAAAATCTTGTAACGATATGGCGTGCTTTTCTAATAATTGGTGACTTATGTCGGATTTATTAGATTGGTTAAAATTTAGAAGTATCAGATAATTCATGTCTGTTTATCGGTTGAATTAATTTTGTGATAAAATTAATTCAAGATAAACCTGTTAAGGATCGGATAATTCTTGTCTGTTTATCGGTTGATTTAATTTTGAATAAATTAGATCGAGATAAACTTATAGAATTATTAGGAATTCATTTATTTTCCACGAGATAATCTAGATAAAGTTGTTTTAATCAGATAACCTTTTTATTGGGTTATTTGAATTAAAACTAAGACTTTATCCTATAGAATCTCGGGTGGAAAATAAAAGATTCGCTGAGATTTTAATCGGCAGTTCGACATGCCGATCCTCCAGTTCGGCCTGCCGATGGGGTCTGTTCGTCCTGCTATGAGCGAAGGATAAGATCACGCGTTTTTACGTGGATCTTATCAGATATTGATCCGAATTTGATTCTGATTCGAATTTTGAGACCTAATCTGATAAGGACTGACCCTAGACCCAACCTCTATAAATAGGGATTAAGTACAAGAGTTATTCAGATTAATTGAGAGATTAAGAGTGACACTCTACTAGTGAAAATCTGAAAACTCCCTAAGAGCTCTTGTTCACAAATCACGAACACTTACTTTGGGTTCTCTCAATTGGTTGGAAGGAGAGTCATATGACAAAAGAGCTGTACATGTGAGCCCACACTCACTCCGATAGTGGATAGAGAATAGCAAAGAAGACCAGTTGGTTGAGACTCTTCTGGAACGCTACTTCTTTTCACTAATTGTAGGATCTTTTCGGCACACAAATGTTAGTAAGATCTAGTTAATTTATGCATATAGCATGTTAAACTTGTGTTTTGGAAAATACTCTGATATAATTTTTTTAAAAATTCTACTGCGTACTATTTTTCCAACAATTGGTATCAGAGCCATGGTTTTTACATAAATTTACAAGTTTGTGATCATGTTATATGTATAAATTATGTTGTCATGGATTATGTGGTAAATGTTCATTAATTAATTATAGTTGATTAAATCATTATTTAATTATTTATTAATTAATTAATTTATGCCGGTTATTGTTCCTTAGAGGTTAGAATGTGTATCTAGGTTTTTCATGTAATTAGATGGCGGACTATCATCTCCATCTAAGAATTATTATTTATTTTAAATTTGTAAGAATTTTGTAATTAAATAATTATTCAGAGAAGGCGAATCTAGAAGATGGATGATGGCGTACCCATGTATTTCCCAAGTCTCTAATTTTTGTTTTTGAATTGTTGAAATAAAATTGATGAATTGCATTAAAAATTGTATTTTCTAGAATAGGAGATTTCTGCTCGGTCGGCATGTCGAACCTACCAATTCGGTAGGCCGATGGTCGTAGATCGGTAGGCCAAACGTGAGGTTCGGCAAGCCGACAGCGGGGCAAAATCATGTGGCTCTGGTGGCAGGCTGAACCTTTAGTTTAGCAGGCCGATCTTTCATGAGTCGGTAGGTCGATCACCCAGATCGCCCTACCGACCGAGAATTAGAAAATTTCAAAAAAATGTGCAGTTTTAATTTTATTTTTGAGAAAATTCTGAGAGACATTAAATTTGGATCTGATCGGAAATATAAAGTATTCGATTTATACGGGATTGAAGACTTAAAGATGGACATTACATGATGACAGATACAACCTGAGAATTCAAGGATGAAGAATCGATCATATATTTCAATTATTCTCTTGTAATTTTTGATTTCTATTCTTTAGGGTGTAACCATAATATTATAGTTATTATTATTTTGCTTGTAGCTTTGCTTGATTGCTTTGCTTGTCTGTATTATAATATGATTTGCCATGTATATTGATAACATGTCATATAGAATAGGGAGTGCCACTCATATTAAAATTGTTCATGCATGTTCTTAAAATAAAACCTTGATTTCAAAAGATTCAGTGGGAGAAGGTTTTCAAAGAGAGGACCTAAGGCCTCAATCGTTGGTCCATAGGAAGAACATGGTGGTCCTGACCCCTAGGAAGGGATTTCTATCATATACCAGATTGGATCTCTGAGAGGATACGGTATTTAGCATGATTTAGAGTTTCACACCCCAAGGTGATGATTATAAAATCATGGGTAAAATATTGAAACGATGATTATACACTCACGTTAATTTTATTATTAACTTCCTCTAGGAGCTTTGTTAATAAAATTAATGGCCAAAGAAATGATTATTAATATATGCTGGATCATATGGGTCTTGGATAGCATATATTAATCAGGAGGTGATCCGCGTTCCTGATTGAAGTCGGCATGACTCCCCTAGGAGCTTGTTGAATTCTGAGTTGGGAATTATTGTTGTAAGGTTGTGATATTTTCAAGGTTTTGATACATAAACACATTTGTATTTCTACATGATTGTGTTATCTTACTAAATTATTATGATATGTTTGCTTATGTTTGGTATATGATTCTTTATTGTAGATTAACAATGTCTAAAAACGCTTTATCTTCGATACTTAACAAAAACCTATTGACTAGAGAGAATTATAATGATTGGAAGCGGAACCCAGATATCGTCCTCTCGTTTGAGAAACTAAAATATGTACTAACAACCTCCCGAGCCTACGGGAGACTCAACAAATGACCAATTCCAAGCATATGATCACTAGAAAGATGCTAATGATTAGGCCCGTTGCTCTGTTATGGCTAGCATGAATAACGTGTTGCAAGCTCAACATCAGGATTATGAGACTGCGAAGTAGATCTTGGATAATCTTAAGGATATGTTTGGAGGCCAAGCCATAACAAAGCAGCAAGGGGTGCTTCAAAAACTTCTTAACTGTAAGCAGAGGCCGGGGACATCTGTAAAGGAGCACATGATGTTGGTCATGGGTTACCTTGCTGAGGCTTAAACCAATAGAGCCGACATCGATGCTGAAACTCAGATGACTATGGTCTTTGAGACTTTGTCAAAGGAATTTATTCCATTTAGAGCTACATTTAATTTAAGCATTAGACGGGATATGACATTGACGGAATCTATGAAATAGTTACAGGAGTTCAAAGTGCTGATCAGGGAGTTTACTGCAGGTGGAGAGACCAACATGGTAGCTGCTTCTAGTTCCAATCCCAATTCTAGGAATGGAAAGAAGCAACGGGCCAAGAATAAGAAGTCTTCTATTCCTACTAGCACCAAGAGCAAGAAAAAGAAGAAGAAGAACTCGAAGAAGCTTAAGTGCTTCTTCTGTGGGAAGGTCGGCCACATCAAGAAGCATTGTAAGGACTTCCTTTCCAAAGGAGGTAGGTATGGTCTTCTGTATTTAGAAACTTGTTTGGTTGAGGAATCCAGTGACATTTGGGTCATAGATTCTGGTGCAACTAATCATGTTTGTGTTTCTTGGAAGGGGTTCAAAGAAACCAGCAGTCTGCTTCATAAGGACTTCACGCTTTGGATGGGCGATGGATCCTTGGTCTCAGCAGAAGCAGTGGGAGACGTCCATCTCTATTTTGATAATTATAGGAATTTATTTTTGTAAGATTGTTTTTATGTTCCTCAATTTAAAAGGAATTTAATTTCTATAGCTTGTTTATTTAAAGACTCCTATTTGGTTTCTTTTAATGATAAAGTGGTGATTCGTAAAAGCAAATCTTTTATCTGTTCTAGATGAATGCAAAATAATCTATATTTTATCAAACCTAAGATGGACTTACTGCTTAATACTGAGATGAATGATAATAACTCTAAAAGACTTAAAACTTCTCACTCTAATAAGACTTATCTTTGGCATTTGTGCCTTGGTAATATTAACCTGAATAGGATTCAAAGGCTGGTAAGAGATGGACCTTTAAGTCACTTAAAGGTGCAATCTATACCTCAATGTGAATCTTGTTTGGAGGGTAAAATGACCAAAAGACCATTCGGGTCTAAGGGCAATAGGGTCGAAGGGGTTCTAGAACTTATGCATAGTGATGATTACAGACCGATGAACATCCGGGCACTAGGGGGTATGAGTATTTTGTCACTTTCATTGACGATTACTCAAGATATGGGTATGTATACCTGATGCACCACAAAAGCAAAACTTTTGACAAGTTCAAGGATTTTCAGGCTGAAGTGGAAAAGCAATTGGGTAGACCCATAAAGGCACTTCGATCTGATCAAGGTGGAGAATACCTTTCTGATGAGTTCTTGGGACACTTATTAGAGAATGAGATTTTATCTCATGCCGGGCACTCCACAGCAGAATGGCATAGCGGAGAGAAGAAATAGGACTTTATTGGACATGATTAGGTCCATGATGAGTTATTCATCATTGCCTTTATCTTTTTGGGAATATGCTCTACAAACTGCATGTTATCTTTTGAACAATGTGCCTTCAAAATCGGTGCCTAAAACTCCTCATGAGTTATGGACAGGCAGAAAGACATCCTTAAACCATATTCACATATAGGGATGTCTGGCTTATGTCTTGTTTAAGGATGCGAATAAGTTGGAAGCACGTTCAAAAGTTTGCGCGTTTGATCAGAAGTATCATGTGATAAAGGACTTCGTTGAGGGCGAGCATGTCACGGTGTGCAAAATCGCGTCAGAGGATAATTTAGCTGATTCATTTACGAAGACACTTACTGGGAGAGTCTTCGAGAGGCATGTGGAAGCTATGGGGATGCGTGATTTGTCATATTTACTTACTTTGTGCAAGTGGGAGATTGTTAGACATGTATGCCCTAACGAGTAAAAATGTAATATGTTTTTTAAGGCATTTTTATCAATAAAGAATTTATTTATTATTTATATACTAAATCTTGTCCTCTTTACGTTCATGTATGTTAAGCAAATAAAAGTCTGAGACTGTCGATCTAAACCTTTAAAAATTGGGCATATGATAGACAGATTATGCAGAAGACATTATTCTTAAGGTGATGGTCTAAATCATAAGATTCGCGATCGAGGGAATAAAGTTGGGCACTTTATTCATGTAAAGATTGTTATGTTGTCTATATCCCTATTAGGAGATAGTTTGTCCTAACCATCGGAGGTGGACTCCATAAATAGAAACATTGGCATGTTGTCATAGGTGACGATGTGTTAGATCAGGACATAAAGTGAATTGATTTGTATTAATAATTTTGTCTCGACAAATCGATTCACTTTAGACAATTATTTGTATTGTATCTTAATCCTGAGAAGAATAGTGGACCCGCTATTTTGACTTGTGTCTTTTGATGTACCAAAGGGTGATGCCCTCATTTTAATAGTGGTATGCATGCCGGTACGTTGGTGGCATGACTCTTGATAGCGTAGACTTATTAATCATAGATATGGAATCCATAGCTCCTCTTTAGGAGTAGTGATATCTTCTTATATACGTTATCGTGTAATTAGAAAACTAGAGGGCTCAACCATTTGGATACATAGGTGTAACCAAATGGTATACTATCTTTGGATGGTAAGTTTTCTAATGGTGAGATAATAGAACGTAAGATAAAAATAACCAGGAAGGTAAGACAGAACTTGTCCTTAAGCCGGTTATGGATAATCCTATGAGGATATGATACACTATGATGTCATGGACACTTAGCTATACGGGCTTCGTAATTCTATGTAGTTCGAGAGCACAGCTCCAAGCTTTTTGTGGAGTAGCGTTGGAGTTGATAATTATGAAATGCATATATGGGCTATTGGGTTTCGTAATTATCAGGAGCCTGAACTATATAGGTCCATTTGGTCCCCTTTGCTAGCTCACAACATCCTGTAATGATATGACATGCTTTTCCAATAATTGATGACTTATGTAAGATTTATTTGATTGGTTGAAATTCGAAAGAATCATATAATTCATGTCTGTTTATAGGTTGAATTAGTTTTGTGACAAAATTAATTCAAGATAAGCTTATTGAATTATTGGGATCAGATAATTCTTGTCTATTTATAAGTTGATTTAATTTTGAATAAATTAAATAAACTTGTAGAATTATTAAGAATTCATTTATGTTCCTATAGATTATCTAGATAAAATTGTTTTAATTAGATAACTGTTCTATTGAGTTATTTGAATTAAAACTAACACTTTATCCTATAGAATCTCGGGTGGAAAATAAAAGATTCGTTGAGTTTTTTTTGAAAGTTCAGCATGCCGATCCTCAAGTTCGGCCTATCGATGGGGGCAAGTTCAGCCTGCCTATGCGCGGAAAAAAATCACGCATTTTCACGCAGATTTCATCAAATATTGATCCGAATTTGATTTTGATTCAAATTTTTGAGACCTTATCTAATAAGGACTGACCCTAGACCCAACTTTTATAAATACGGAGTGAGTCTCATAAGTTATTTATATCAATTGAGAGATTAAGAGTGATACTCTATTGGTGAGAATCTGAAAACTCCCTAAGAGCTCTTGTTCTCAAATCACGAACACTAGCTATGGGATCTCTCAATTGGTTGGAAGGAGAGTCACCTGGAGGAAGAGCTGTATATGTGAGCCATACTCACTCCGATCGTGGATAGAGAATAGCAAAGAAGGCCAGTTGGTTGAGGTCCTTCTGGAATGTTACTTCTCTTCACTGATTGCAGGAGCTTTTCGGCACACAGAGGTTAGTCAGATCTGGTTACTTTATGCATATAGCATGTCAAACTTGTGTTTTGAAAAATACTCTGATATAAAATTTTAAAATTCCGCTGCGTACTATTTTTCCAACAATTTAGAATTAGGATGAAGGTGAGGGTCAAGGTCAAGGTCAAGGTTGGGAGCAAGATTCGGGATTAAGGTCAGAGTAAGGATTCAAGGTCAAGGGTCAAGGTTGGTGTTGGGGGTAAGCTTGGTGCCACCACCACCAAGGAGTCCTACTTTAGGTGGTTAGCAAACCTGCTCGGCAGGAGTTATTGGGAGCGAATAACCAATCCTGATAATCTCGGATCATTTGTTTGAGGTGCTTTTCAGGGCCCTTTGGGCCGTGGCACAATTGGTTGCCTCCTCAGATCAGACACAAGCTTGGGTTAGATTTCTTTAATTCGCAAGCAGGCTGCTACTCGCCATTATTGGCCAAGAGATGGCGGACAACTCGCTGTTGGATGGGAACTAATCCATCGGTGGAGGGCATGACACTTGTCTTTTGCGTTCTAACATGCCTTGATGTGACACACGGGTCGTAGGTAAAACCCACCAAACACCCGTTTTAGTGGCAACCTATAAATAGAATGCATTTATTGCATTCAAGTAAGCATGCTCCTTCCCACCTAACAAGCTCTCGTTCTCTGCCGAGCAACACCTGCCTTGAGTGTCGGAGAGCCCTTGTTTGTTACCTAACTGTTTTCCTCTTCACCTCGAAAGCGTCCCTCCTCTTTTTGCAAGTATGTCCGAGCAAGCATAGTCGAGGAAGGAAGAGCCGTCCACCATACGCAGCCACACGTGGTGTTGATCCACCGCCGCATTACGGTAAGCATCAACATTTTGGCGCTTAAAGAAGGGTGCCTACGCCTTCACTTGAAATCATCAACTGCAAGCCAGCTCATGGTCTGAAGATGGTGACACGAGGCAATACCTAGGACGAGGGTCCAAACAGGACGGGTTGGGAGAAGCCCAAAATCGGAACCCAAGTCCAGCCAGACCCAAAGACCACCCCCGAGCTAAGAGATCTCGTTCTAGGGGTCAGGAAAGTGCGGCAAGGGCTGAACAAGTGCATGACCTAGTTGCTCAAGACCTTATTCGAGAATTAACAAATGCTATTTGGATACTCACCCAACAGCTCGCATAGCAAGCACAGCGCCAACCTGCTCCTATCCTTATTTCCCGAGCCCCGATTGACTAGGCTGGGGGTTGAGCAGGACAAGGAGCCGCCGACCTCAGTGAATTTGACTCCAAGCACTCTAGAAGATCCACACATGGTGCCTCAGCTAACAATAGGCTTCTCTGAGAAGGCCGGCTTGGCCCGTAGAAGGCACGAGCTCTAACACCGCAGGGCTCCTGAGCTTTTATTTTTGATTGGCTTGGGCGTTAGGGGGAAGTTCAACAAGGTCGCCACCCCTAGGCTGGTGACAGGGTTGAAGGTGGAGCACCCTATAGGACGAAGCTGCCCGAAGATATCAACAGTTGCCAGCTCTAGGAACTGCAGCGTCAAATCGATGAAATCCATTATAACTGCTTCAGTTTAAATGATGTTGGTGCCGTAGATCCGCCATTTACTGACGCCATCATGCAAGCCCCTATTCCACCAAAATTCAAGGTCCCACAAATCAAGGCCTACGATGGGACCGCCGACGTTGACGAGCATGCCAAATTGTACTGAGGACATATGCTTTTGCAGAAAGCCAGCGACGTAGCCATGTGCAAAGCCTTTTCCTTAACCATGACAAAACCAGCTCGGCAAAGATTCTGACGCCTAGAACCAGGCTCAATTGCTTCTTTTTGCCAGCTTTCTGACGCTTTTTCTATAGCCTTCTCTATAACAAAAACGAGAAGAAAAGAAACAACCTATCTTTATGCTATTAAGTAGAGGGATGGTAACGTCAAAGATTACATTAATCGGTTTACCTGAGTAGCACTTGAGGTCAAGCACGTCGAAGATGAGACCCTAAAGCATGCCTTTGTAGGGGTCTCTAAGACGAAAAGCTGACTTGGTTGTTGGCCTTCGAGCAGCCGAGCACATTTTCTGAGATGCTCAGCTATGCACAAAGGTATGCCGATGCGACCGAATATATGAAGAGCCGTCGAAAAAAAGGCAACAATAGCGGTAGTAAGAAGGAGACGAGGCAGAAGACGGTGCCCGAGCATCCAAGCACTAAGCAGAACAAGAGGCAAAAGAAGTACAAGAAGACAGAGAAGCCGAAAGTGGGAACTAGGAAATTCCAAAGCTATACACCTCTGGTCGCAAGTATTGACAAAGTGCTCGCCTAGGTGAGTGGAAGGAACCTACTGGTCGATCCTCCTAAGCTTAAGGGCCATAAGATGAAGCGGGACCAAAGCAAGTACTATAACTTTCACAAAGATGTGGGACATAACACCCGCGACTATATCCAGCTCAAGGACCAAATCTAGAAGCTAGTCCAACGCAGTCACCTACGGGAGTTCGTAGAGCGAGTCCTAACTCCTTGCTCTACAACTGGGAGAAGTGACCAGCCAACATGAGATGTGCAGAACCACCCATTTAATGATGGTAGGAAAGCCTCAGAACCCCCGAATATTGTTCATACAATTTTCGAAGGGCCAATTACTAGGGACACGTCGAGTGGGAGGTGTGCTTATGTCCGGCAAGCTCGGCTGGTCGAGAGAGGTGAGCTCATCAACATGTTCAAGCACATCAACAAAATTTGTTGCCAGCAAGACATTTTGATTACCTTTACAGAGGAGGAGGAAGATAAGCTAATCCACCTACACAATGACGCCCTTAAGTGTGAGCTCCACATTGCCAACAACATAGTTCGACGAGTGTTGATTGATAATGGCAGCTCGGTTGACATCCTATTCAAGCAAGCATACGACAAGCTAAAGATCAACAATGCTACCCTCATCCTGGTCCAGACATTGCTTTACGGCTTACTGGCGAATGCGTCTAAGCAGTTGGAAGGTTAGCCTGCCAGTTACCTTCGATGAGGGTGCTGCTCGGGTGACATGCATAGTTGACTTCCTCGTCGTCAACAAGTGCTCACAATACAACATCATTATTAGCTGTCCAACGCTAAATGCACTGAAGGTTGTGGTCTTCACCTACCACTTGGCCATGAATTTTCCAACAAATAATGGGGTTGGAGTAATCTGGTCACAACAAAAGGATTCCTGAGCTTGCTATGCTAATGGTGTCAAGGCCGCATCAGCTTGGTAACTAAATGTCTCTGCCATTTATAAGGTCGATGAAATATAATTCCCTACCGAGCAAGTGCCTAAGATGCTCTCCGACCTCAACCCTTGTTTGCCTGAAAAGGAGGTGAGAGCCACCCCTGTTGAGGATTTGGTGCCGTTCAACCTGGACCTGGCACATCCTGACCGCACAGTCCAACTCGGTTCTCAGCTGAAACCTAAGATCCAGGACGATATGGAGAAGCTTCTCACAGAGTATTAGGATGTGTTCGTGTGGTCTCATGAGGATATGTCCGGCATTGATCCTAGCATATCAATCACTAGCTTAATGTCCGCCCAAACTACAAGCTGGTTGTCCAGAAGAGAAGAGCCTTCAACCTGGAAAGGTATGTCGCCATTAATGAAGAAGTTCAGAAGCTCTTAAAAGCCAGATTCATTCGAGAAGTAAAGTATCCAGAGTGGTTAGCAAATGTGGTTCTCGTCAAGAAGGTGAACGGAATACGGTGGGTTTGTATCGATTATACCGACCTAAACAAGGCCTACCCCAAGGACTGCTTTTCGCTACCCCAGATAGATCAGGTTGTGGATGAAACTACCGAGCACGAGCTGCTAAGCTTTATGGACACTTACTTCAGCCATAATCAAATCCGAATGGCCGAGGAAGATGAAATAAAAGCTACCTTCGTCACCGACCAAGGGCTCTATACTATGTAGTTATGCCCTTTGGACTCAAGAATGTCGAGGCCACCTAGCAACACCTAGTCAACAAAATGTTTGCTTGGCTGATCGGGCAAACCATGGAAGTTTACGTGGATGACATGCTAGTCAAATCCGTCCGAGCAGTAGACCATATGGCCGATCTGCGAGCAAGCTTCAACATTCTTCGTGAGTATGGGATGAAACTCAACCTGGAAAAATACGCGTTTAGTGTTAGTTCGGGCAAGTTTCTTGGATTTATGGTTAACCAAAGAGGAATCGAGGTTAACCCAGCCAAAGCTTAAGCTGTTATAGACATGCATTCACCTCGGATAGCCAAGGAGGTGCAAAAGCTTATTGGCGAGATAGCAGCCCTTTCTAGATTTGTCTCCCAATCTACCGACAAGTGCCACCCGTTTTTTCTGACAGTCAAGGGGAGGTTTTAGTGGAGCAGGGAGTGTGAGAAAGCCTTTCAAAATTTAAAGAGGTACTTAACCATGCCCCCGCTCCTATCCAAACCTTTGTTGGGAGAAGTCTTATACACCTACCTCGTCGTGTTAGAAAAGGTTGTTAGCTCGGTCCTCATTCGCGAAGAAGACGGAGTTCAGAAGCCTGTCTACTATACAAACCAAGCATTCCAGGGCACCGAGGAGAGGCACCCTCCACTCGAAGAGCTCACATTTGCACTTGTCACTTCGGCTCAAAAACTACGGTCGTATTTTCAAGGCCCTGCTATCCGAGTTCCAAGAAGTTCCCCTCCGGCAAGTCCTCTAGAGCCCAAAAATATCAAGATGGATGGCCAACTGGTCGGTTGAACTTGGTCAATATGATATTCATTTTGTCCTGATGACTGCTATCAAGGCCCAAGCCCTTGCAGATTTTATTGCTAAGTTCATCGATGCCGAACAAAGCACACCACTAGCTGAGAAAGCCCCCATCGAAGACCAAGACACTCCTAGCAGCAGTAGAGGTAATCATGCCTCTAGGCCAGAATTAGAATGGAAACTCTTTGTGGATAAATCCTCTAATGCTAAAGGTTCAGGTGCTGAGCTGGTTCTAACTAGCCCGGATGGATATAAGACAATCTTACGCACTTCGATTCTACTTTAAGGCCTCTAACAATGAGGCTGAGTACGAAGCACTCCTGGCTGGACTCAGAATCATAAGAGACCTCAAGATAGACGGCATAACAATCCACAGTGACTCCATGCTCGTTGTCCAACAGGTTACTGTGGTGTTCTAAGCCCGAACAAAATCTATGACCTTGTATTTACAAGAGGTTAAGGCATTGCTCGGGCAATTTAAAGCTTGCTCATTTAGGCAGATCCCCAGATTCAAAAGTTTCGAGGCCGATGTACTTGCTCAGCTGGCATCAGGCTTGGGCGACAGTGAGCTCACATCGGTCCCCATCGAGAGATTAGCAGAGCCAAGTATCAACAAGGAAGTAACAAGTAGAGCCAAAGAGCAAGAAACTAGCTAGATGGAGCCGATAATCCGATACCTAACTACAGCTAAATTACTCAGCATACGATGATCGACGGAAAAATTTATTGGCAATTCAATGCTACCCCATGTTTACGGTACGTAGGGCCCGAAGAAGCCCAATATTTAAAGACGGAGATCCACTAGGGGCTATGTGGCAATCACTTTGGGGGGCGTTGCCTGGCCTAGAAGTGTCTTCAACAAGGGTATTACTGGTCGACCATAGAAAAAGATTGTAGACACTTTACACGAAAATGCCTCAA
Source organism: Artocarpus heterophyllus (assembly GCA_025403435.1). Classification (NCBI taxonomy): domain Eukaryota; kingdom Viridiplantae; phylum Streptophyta; class Magnoliopsida; order Rosales; family Moraceae; genus Artocarpus; species Artocarpus heterophyllus. Next base: position 25,727,898 of record CM046354.1, on the reverse strand, counting down.
ATTCTAGCAGTTTGTGAGGGTGCCCGGACACCACGCCGAACCGCTCACCTTGATAACATCGGCGTGGCCTTTCGCCAACTGGGCCATCGACCTTATCGGACCCCTTCTTCAAGCCTGGTCTCAATTTAAGTATTGCATTGTGGCCATCGACTACCTCACGACGTGGATGGAAGTAGAGTTGTACACTAACATGACCGACGTCAAATGCACCAACTTCATATGGAAAAACATCATTTGCCAGTTTGAGATCATGCATACCATTGTGACTGATAATGTTGAGCAGTTTGAGCCCTCAGGTATCCTCCGCCTGTAAGAATAGCTTGGCATTAAGAAGGTCTTCTCCTCTTCGAGCTACCCTCAGAGCAATGGGCAGGTTGAAGCCGTGGATAAGACAATCAAAGACAACCTGAAGAAAAAACTTGAGGACCTCAAAGGCACGTAGATCAACGAGCTCCCAAAGGTGTTTTGGGCTTACAAAACAACGACTAGGACTGCCATTGGGGAGACTCCATTCTTCCTAGTTTATGGGGCCGAGGTCGTTATTCCGGCAGAAGTTGGACTGTCGAGCTTTAGGATAGAGCAGTATGAAGAAATTTGAAATGTCGAGGTCATGATGTCAGAGCTCGATTTGCTCGAAGAGAAGGCAAACTGTGCTGCGATCTGTAATGCAACTCGAAATCAAGTCGTTGCTCAATATTGCAACAAACAGGTCCAACTAAGGAGCTTCAAGTTGGGGACTTAGTGCTAAAAAAGGTCACAATTCAGCAGCCCGGGCTAGGGTCCTTCGATTCAAAGTGGGACGGACCATACAAGGTTATCGGAATTGTCCAACCAGGTACCTACAGGCTATCTAACATGGAGGGTAACCCGCTTGGTCATCCATGAAACGCTGAGCTTCTGAAAAAATTCTTTTGCTAACCAAAGCCAAAAACCTTTTTTGACCTCTGGCCACATTCTTTTGTAACTAGACCTGCCAAACAAGGCTAGAATGTAAATATATACATTAATGAAAATTTTAATTCCTACATTGTTCCATTGAGCAGTGCGTGTTAAGGAAGATACAACCTCGAAGAGGGGTGCCATTACTCTAGTCCGAGGACCTGACACTAACTCCCCAAGAGGGAGAGTCATCCCGACTAACCGAACCGGGGGGCTGGTAGGCATAATGCTAACCATTAGTCTGTCACCACACAGACCACCCAGACAAAGTCACCCTAGCATGACTATGCCCGACCAACATTAGATTTGCAAAAGTTCAAATGAACTTAAGCAAGTCCAAGGGGGTGATAGAGTATAGGATACCACACTCTGTTATGCTCTGCACAACTGAGAAACGGACCTTCCTTACTCGGCTAAACTTGGTAAACGCTTATCATCTTTTTCCAAGGAAGTTTGTTCCCAAAGAACATTCAACTTGGAAAAGTAAGACGTTTCATTCTTGAGACACTGAACACGGCGAGAATGGAATTGGAAATGCACGAGTTCAGAATCCATTTTCAAAAATGTTTTCTCTAAATGAACATCCAACTTGGAAGAATTTTTAACTAAATTCCTCTCTCAAGAAGCACCTAATTCGAAGAAATGAGGTTTGAACTTTATTCCTGAAGAGCTCTCAATGTGGGAGCCCGATAAGCTTTCAAAGAATGAATTAACATTTCATCCAAGAATAATCGCACTTGGAAAAGAAAAATTTAGAAAAGAAACATTTGAAGATCAAATTAAGAGGAAAATTTCGAGAAGCGATGAACTTGGAAAAAGAAATAAAGTTTCATTAATAAAAGCGGTGGGGAGGTACAAATAACTGGACACCTCTTGATCCTAGATGGGGAAGAATAAAAGATCAAGCCTGAGCCTTGTCCTCGGCTTCATCATCGTTCCCGCCATCTCCCTCATCCTTGTCGTCCACCTCAACAATGTCCTCTGGCTTAGGCTACTGCACTTCACCATGCTTCGGCTCGACAATGAGCAACTAGTCGAAGGTGACCACCTCGGGATGCTTATTAATAATGTAGTCCCGAAGGTCGGTTATCTTGAAGTAATAATAGTCTACGTATTTCAGGGATGATTTAAACTTCTCCATGGCCTGGGCCAGGTGGCCAGACAGTTCTTTCCTTAGGAACTGCTAGTGCTCAGCTTGGGAGGCCCGCAACTATTCCCTTAGGTGATTGACCTCATCCCAAGATTGATCGGCCTCATTCCTTGCCCCTTCAGCAGCCTCCTTCGCCTGCTCGGCCTTCGCTTTCGCCTGTTTGGTCTCTTCCTTCGTCTCTTTAACCTCAAATTTGTCCTAAGAAAGAGACTCCTTGATTTGATCAAGCTCAATGTTCTTGGACTCGAGCTTTTTCTTGACCGCATCCTTCTCAAACACGATCTTGTTGTGCATATCTTTCTGAAGGCCGAGCTCTTTCTGCCTGGCCATGTAACGCCCCTATATGGGGGTTAACAGTTTTTAATGAGATAAAATAAAAATAAATAATAAAAGTAAAACCTTAAAAATAAAATTTGCCCGGGACTTAAATGAAAACTCCTAACTCAAAAATAAAAATATAAACGACAAATAAACCACAGTTTAATGTAGCACCTTAAATTTAATAATATAAATTGTTGTCATCATCATTTTAACCATCAACACATTGTAATACAGTCACAGAAAGTAACAATTGATGCTTACATTATCATGAAGAACATTCTCAACAATTGAAGCAATCCCAATGTAATATAGCTACATCACTTCCTCAACTATATTTCTCGTAGCCACCTCACACTTAGTGAGTCCTGAAAAGATAAAAATATAAGGGAATGAGCGACACTATGCTCAGTAGAGAAAGCCATTACTCACCTTTAGGTTTTTATCATTACCACATTAAAACCTGCATGGTTAGTAAGTTACATCATATTCCAGATTATGAGGTTTATTATGATCACATCTTATGGATACCGTAGTTAATCATTACCAAGTGTCATAATTACACATTTATACAAATATTACCAATCATCATTGTTCCTAGGTATCCATGTTAAATTGAGTATCACTCAACTCATCGAAACCCAAATGGGCGCACTTGATCACCCTATAAACATTCCAAGGGTGTTCCGGTGAGGGGACATCAAGCCCCGAGTCCTCACCAAGTCGATTCCTGTACAGTGTGTTCTGGGACTTTCAACCCAAGGAAGCGTCATCACCTTCCCCCTATTTTACCTTTTAGGGTATTCATGCCCAAGGACGTAACCGCCGCCCTCTTCATATCTCACCATTTCTCTATATTAAATCATTATTAATAGAGTCAATTTTCCTAACCATGCTTCTCAATTTATAACATGTGTCAATTCATTATGTTCCTCGCCGTACAATACAAGACGAGTTCATGTCATAGTTTCATATGTGATACTCATATAATATCAGTTCAACATAGATATATATATTGCGGCAAAACAATCAATTTTAATTCTATAAAAACCTCACAAAAGATGAGTAATAGAATCCCTACCTTTCAAGCTTATCAACAGTCTCTTAATCCTGGAATCAATTAACGTTAGCTCCATACTCCCTTGATCTTGAACTCCAAGCAAAACAGATCCAGTTGTATCTCGCTGTATCTACGAAGCATCCTCTATAGTGCTCCTCGAGCGACTATGAATGGCTAGGAATGCTCCCTGGAGATCATACATTCTTGAAAACGTCATTCTGGACTCCGATACTGCTATTTGAATCGCCTCGATCTGCGTGTAGTTGGTACTGGATGATTTTCATCGGAGTGTAATTTGCTCGAACGGAGGTCACCATTGCATCCAGAGCATCGAAACGAGTCAGGAGGAGGTCTCGGATAGTCGATCGGAGGTCCAGATCACAAAAATCCAAAGTCGCCGTTGACCAGCCATTGACCGGTGTTGACCGCCGTTGACCGAATTTGACCGTCATTGACCGGCGTCAATCGGGGTCCGTTGGCAGCTGGGCTCGGGCCTACCCCCCCTAAATCGACCCTTCTGAGTCCAATGACGGGGTCAATTTCACCTAATTCTGCCTCTAACATAGCGGGTCGTGAAGTACAACGTCGGTAGAAATGGATGAGCTCCGATCTTGATTCTCCGACGATGGAAACCTGAAATTGGCTGAGGGTTTTTGCTACCCATCCTCCTATGAGCATTTCCCCTCATCCAATTTGAAGAAACGTGGCTGGGAAGAGCCAAAACGGAGGCTCCCGCGGCGGTTGATGGCGGCGTTGGCCGTTCTCTGGCGAAACCGGCTCCTTCCGTGCAATTGATCGAGGGGTTTTACTCCCCTTGATCCTCTGAACTCATTGGGAGGGGTGGTGTCAGTCACCTCCTCCGGCAAGGCGGAGTTCCACCATGGGGGCGGCGGCGCACGGCGGCAATAGGCGGGCGGAGCAATCCGACGGTTGTTGAGCTGCCACCAAGGGTGGGTTTTGTTCCTCTCATCACGGTGGTCGTGTAGGAACAAGAATCACGTCGATCGGACGTCGGACGGCGAAGATATCTCGTCGGAAAGAAATGGGTTTCGCCGCCACTTTGGGCGGCGCGTGTGGTCTCCTCCGGCGGCGTTTTGGGCGGCGCGGCACCTCGTTGGACTCAGCTCGTCGAGAGCTTTCCATTGGTGCGGGAGGTGTCGAAAACGGATGCCGGAATCTCGGACGATATTTGAGGGGAGAGAGAGAGAATTTTTAGAGAGAGAAAGTAGAGAGAGAGAGAGTTTCGAATTATGAGAGATTTTTTGATTTTTTTTTTATATATATACTAAAAATTAATCTAATTACCTTAATACCCTTAGGAGAATAACGGGTGTCACAGGCCATACAAGCCAACTCTAAGAATGCATAAGCCTAAGAAGATGGAGGTTAAAGCATGATGAAATCAAAGTTAAAAGGAGCTCGGGATAAGAGTTTTGCTTACCTTGGTGATGGAACGGAAGGTAGCGCAAAACAGGCCTTCATAATTCTCTCCTTGGAGATTCTCCAAGAATGATTCATCGACAATGACCTTAGCGAGATTGTCAAGGATTAGGCGTCGAGTATTCTGGCGCCTTCTCAGAGGATCACCTAAAGATGGTGGAACGGTGGTTGTGATGGCAGGAGGTTGGGGCTGGCTAGATGAGGTCCCTACTTTCGTCGACAGAGGTGCATGAATGACTTAGACTGTTTGGGTGGTTGCTCGATCCGTGGCGGCTACTCGAACCTCGATAGCTGCTTTGTTCTCGGGGTCCTCTTTAGTTTAGACCCGACCATAACCTTCCCCTTAGATCGACAAAGACTCTCCCTTAGAGCTTGCCTTTCCTCTCAGGTAGTTGATTGGGAAGACATTTCTACAATAAGAACTAAAAAAATCTCCCAAGTCAAGTCAACCTCGGCCAAGAAAAATAAATAAATAAATAAATAAACTCGGAGCGCACCACCAATCCAAAGTTGGCCTGATGGGTACAGGAATCGTATAATGTCCTCGAGGTCCTTGTCTGCTAGGGTGGCCCCATCTCGAAGGAGCCACTCGACGCCTATGGCCTCTAGGACCAAACATGCCTCTGTTAGAACACGCTGGTCCTTGGGGATAACCTCATCGGCCTGAGCTAAATAGTTCCCCTCAGCGTAGAACCACTCGAACTTCCAAAACTTGTCCGAGTCGAGGTTACCCAAGATGAAATCCTTCTCGAAGCCGATGACGTAGTACCAGCTGGACTGCCTGGGAAGCTTCTTTATTTTGTACACCTGCTTAAAGGCTTCCCACGACATCTAAGTAGCCCTATGGTACCTCCACAACACGTACATCCCAGTCAGCGACCTGTAACTGTTCGGGTTGAACTGGGCAGGATAGACATTCAGGTCATTGAGTGCCCGATGAAGGAAAAGGTGAAACGGCAGGCGCAGCCCAGCCTTGAAGAACTCTGCATACAATGTTATGTACCCTTCAGGCGGAGTCAGGGGCGAATCTTTCTCCCTGAGCATGACAAGGTCGACGTCGTCGGGGATGTCGAAGTCACGGCACAAATCCTCGAGTCAGGCTTTTGTCATTGCGCACGAGCAGCCTACTATGGATGTTTGGCCAGGCTAGGATTTTGATAAGTAGTCACCCCCTGGACTCAGGTGACGACAAGTCTTTTTGCGTCCTCCTCTTCCTCGGCGGCGCTCTCCTCGGGAGCCACTTGCTCGGCTGCTCGCTCCACATCAGAGATCTCTATGATAATATGACCCGCGACTTGGACTGGGTCTCCACTTTCTCGACCAGAGGTGCTTGGTTCACTAGCAGCCGCCTCCAAGCTGGTGAGCTCTTGGGCAATAATCTAGGATGTGCCAGTGGTGGCGGTACCTATGTATAGATTTTAGCCCCTGCACGGCCTTACAGGACATCTCCTATCCAGCAAGTTGAGGAATTCTTATTCGAGTACCGTCCCGGTGTCGAGCCTCAGAATTTCAGCCAGCCGGCCTACCCCGTCTAACCCTCCTTCGATGTCCATTTCCTCGAAGGTTGACCTATTCATCTCGGCACTGCTAGCTGACCATGAAATAACTATGTTTTAGGAGTTAGAAAGGTCACTCATCTCTTTGTAAGCTTCTTAGGAAATTACCTGATTGGGTTGTGGAAGCTCGAGAAAATGAAGTCCTTGGGTTGTCAAGTACAACTCGATAGCTAAAACTCAAAAGTTGCTAAGTGTAGCCTTGGTTGCACGTGAAAATGACAAGGGGCGAGGCCTTATTTATAGCTACCTTAGGCACAAAACTCGAGCATGAAAAATGAAGAGGCATAATGATTACTTGCAATCACGCGTCGACACATGTACCTGCGAGCTTCATCATATGAACTTCCATCTCTTGCTGCCTTAGGACACCGCTTGAGCTCCATCCTGAGCCGACCTCACCCTCTCGGCATAGTCCACTCGACCGAGCACTGACCAGGTAAATTGGGGGCTACTGTTGGGGGTGAGCTAGGTGCTACCGCCAAGGACTCCTACTCTAGGTGGTCGACAAACCTGCTTAGTAGGAGTTATTGGGAGCGAATAACCAATCCTAATAAGCGTAGATCATCTGTCTGAGGTGCTTTTTAGGGCCCTTCGAGCCGTGGCACAACTGGTCGCCTCCTCAGATCAGACACAAGCTCGGGTCAGATTTCTTTAATTCGTAAGCAAGCTGCTACTCACCATCATTAGCCAACAGATGGTAGACAATTCGCCATCGGATGAGAACTAATCCACCAGTGGAGGGTATGACAATTGTCTTCTGCCTTCTGACAGCCTTGATGTGACACACGAGTTGTGGGCAAAACCCACCTAACACCTAGTTCTAGTGGCAACCTATAAATAGAGCACATTTATTGCATTCAAGCAAGCGTGCCCTTTCCTATCTATCTAGCTCCTGTTCTCTACTGAGCAACACCAGCCTTGAGCGTCAGGGAGCCCTTGTTTGTTACCTAACCATTTTCCTCTTCACCTCTAAAGCGTCCCTCCTCTTGTTGCAGGTACGTTTGAGCAGGGAAGAGCCGTCCACCGTATACAGCCACACGTGGTATTGATCCACCGTAGCATTACAGTAAGCATCAACAGTTGGGATTCGAGGGCAGGGTCAAAATTTGGGAACAAGAAAGGGGTCTAAGTAGGGGTTAGGATTCGGGACCAGTGTCGGGGTTAGGATTTGAGGTCGAGCCAGGATTTGAGACTGGTGTTGGGATTCAAGATTCACAGTCGAGTTTCGAGGCTGGGGTTAGCGTTGGAATTTGATGACGGGGTCGTGATTCTGGACTAAGGTTAGGATTTAGGATTTAGGATTTAGGGTCAAGTTTCATAGATAGGGCCGGGTTAGAATTTCAGATTGGGGTCAGTCAGATTCAAGATCATGGTTAGAATTGAGATTTAGGACTAGGGTCGAGGTCAAAATCAGAATCAGGATTCAGGTTAGGGTTGGAATCGAGATTAGGGTTACGATTCAATCAGGGTGGGGAATTGGGACTAGGAATGGGCTAGGGATTCAAGGTCAGGTCAAGATCAAGATTCGGGTTTAGGATTCTAGACTAGGGTCGAGCCTAGGCTAGGGATTCAGAACTGGGGTCAGGGTGGGGACTTAGGTCAGGATTTGGGATCGAGGTCGAGGTCGATATTGAGGATCAGAGTTAGGGTTGGGGTCGAGGTTAGGATTGGGATCAGAATTCAAGGTTTAGGTCAAGATTTAGGATCGAGGTCGAGGTCAAAAATTTGAGGTCGAGGATTTAAGGCCGAGGTCAAGGTCGGGGTTGGGATTCGAGACTGAGATTGAGGATCAAAGGCAAGTTTAAGATTGAGGATCAGGGTTGAGATTGAGATAAGGTCAGTGTCGAGATTCAGGATTCGAGATTGGGGTTGGGATTTGAGACTGCTTTTACCATCAAGATTCAGGTCTAGAGATGGGCTCAAGATTCAAGGTTGGGATTCAAGGTCGAGGTCTAGTAGGAATTCAAGATTCATGATCACAGTCGGCTTGTGACCTCGACCCTGAATTTTGACCATAACCTAGAACCTCAATCCTGAATCTTGAACCCAATCCTCAATCCTAATCCTGACCCTGACTCCTACCCCAAATTCCAACCTTGACCCTCGTCCTTAATTCTAATCCTGGTCCTAAATTCTGACCTTGACCCTGAATCCTGACCCAACCTGGTCCAAAATGTCAAGTTCTTTTGTCATTCTGTGGTTTTTTTTTATTATTTTTACTTTTGCTTATTTCTCTTTTGACTTTTCTTACCCCAAAGATTTTATACTTTTTTACTAAAAATACTTTCAAATATTATTTTTTCTTTATTAATTTTTTTTACTCGTCTAATATAAAATAAAGTAATATTTTTTTTATTTTTAATTCTTTGTCTTTATTTTTTTTTTGTACCGAAGTCTTTGCTTTTCCTTTGTACCCTTATTTTGTTTTTTCCTCATTAAAAAACTGTACTTCTAAAATGAGCTTCATTGAAATTCTTTTATCTATGTTGAAATAAATTTTTGTTTTCAAATGTGTCTTTATTAAATTATATTTTTTTCTTATAGTTTTCTAAAAATGTCATTTTTTCAATAGCCTACCCCCCATTTGATAGTATTTTCATTTTGGTTTTTGTTTTTAGAAAAATCTCTAAATGACAATATTTTTGAAAAATGTATTGGGACTATTTTTGAAATTGTGTTTAGTTATATATGGTATTGTGTTTTTGAAAACCATTTTTATTAATATTACACTAATTAATTTATGTTAACTAGAACTGAAAAAATGGTTTTTTTTTTCTTTTTGGTTCCCTCCCTCTTCACTACCAGTGAAGGTGGATTGGCGACGATGACATCTGAGACCAAAAGTTTACAACTGAAAAAACTCCAAGGACGATAATTGCAATCAATGGATATTCGATGAACTGGATGGCAATAGACGAAGGATCCTACAATAGGGGGCCACACGCGACAATTTACAAGAATAAGCTTTGGCTGGTGACTGGGCTTCAATGGGTGGGCTTTAATGGTCGACGAGATTGCCTCAGTTAAGGTTTTAAACAGAGATCTAGTGGCAGTGATGATAGAGATGGGTTCAAGAACTTACAACGGGCGAGTTTTGACAAGATCACCAGAGATGGTATCATTAATGTTGTATATATTAGGACAAACAAGAACCTAGTAGATCCTTTGGCAAAAAATCTTTCGAGAGATTTAGTCAAGCACATATTTAAAGATGTGGAGCTGAAACCTATCTTTAAAAGAGTCACTAATAATGGTAACCCAGCTATGTAGTTGTTGTACTGCTATTCCATAGTTACATAGGTATAGAACAAGTTACTAACAAGTGATTGGCTTGGCACTGAAACTTATTTGTTCCGTCTAAAATATTTAGCACAAATAGCTACGAGTTGAGGTTGGCTATAGATTTTAAATGAAATTCATCTAAGTAGCTAGAGACATGAATTGAAACTTCACCTAACTGAACATAAGAAATGGTGTTATTTCTAACAAGATTGTGGTTTAGTCTTGTAAATGTTCATGAATCTAATATAAAGCATATGGCTGCATTATACTACATGATTGGAACATAATTTGAAACTGGGATAGCATATGTTATATATTTCTAATATTTGCTTAAGAGATAGGGTTTAACATATAGCACATCTTTGTCTTATGAATACTTTGAAGTATATTCCTTAATCAAAGGTTTAAATCGAAAGATACCTACATGTATGTATGAGTTTATCATTAATGAATATGGAGAAATATTACAATCTAGTAGGGGATTGTAGGAGAGATTGTAACATATATCTCAAGTGTTTAAAGTCAATGGTCATAAAAAAAATAAGAAAATAAGCTTTTTTTTTTATAAGTTTTTTGGAATTAGCGTCTAGTGCATTAGCGTTGAAATTTAGAAGGCTTGGCATTGGAATTTCTTCCAAAAAATACTTGGGACAAAGAACCGAGTGCCTTGGGGCCATGAAAGCAGTACCTCGCCGCTGGGCTGGCCCCGCGGCGCCTTGAAGGCAACGTCGTGGTACTGTTGAGAACTTGGAGCCATGGTGTTGGCCTGATTTTACTAATATTTTGAATTGTTTCAAACTATTATGTTGATTGGTTATATGCTTAACAAACATATATGTCGTAGTATTTATGTTGTTTCTATGTTAGAAAACATGTACACATCAAATTTTAAAATTTTTAATTAAAACCTTTTCAAAAAACAAGTTAGACATGTGTTGGGGTACAATTTGATCAAGCCCAAATTGTCTACAATGACAGCCCGCTATTGCGATTAGATTGAGTTAAGTAGAATGAACCGATTATGCTATTCGATGCTTGGATAATATATTCAATAGGAATTGAGGCTTCAATTGGATCGATTGGCTCGATCCTGTGCATAATATGTGCATTCGAATTATATTCTAAAGGTTGTGTCCAGGTCTGTTTCTCAAGTATTCATTCGATGGATTGATCAGCATAAACTGACGGTTATTAACACATCTTGCCATGAACTTAAACATGGGAGAGCATGATCTTTGCAGCCTATCATGAACCGACCTGTGTCCCACTATTGTGGTTGCCTCCAGCACATCACCCCACTCTGCCAGACGGTTAGAAGTCATGACTCTCCTTGTTCTCTATATAAAGGGATGTCGTCTTCATTATAGACATATGAAAAAAGATTAACTTACAGAAACTCTGTCGAAATTATTTCTCATCTTGCACCCTTTATAATATGTAATCAGAATTCATATAATAGTGAAAAACAGTGGACGTAGCTCTCATTCATAGAGTGAACCACTATAAAAATCTACATGCAGTATCTTTTTATTTTTCCTACATTACTTTATATCATTTGGTTCCAATTTGTTAATTGTTCCCTGCAATTCAGTCTAACACATTTGCTTTGAAGCTAACAAATCCAAATAACGATGATTTGAGGGCCCAAATTCATTAAATAGAACATATTAACTTGAATGACACATTTTATATTTGATTGTAAGTCCAACATCTACAACATGCTATGTATATAAATTAATCTAATATCTTTGTACCTCTTAGTAGACACAAACTACACTTCTAAAAGAACAATTTTTTCTCAGAGCTGCTATGAAAAATTCAACCTGAAGTGCCTCAACCAACTGAACTTCCTTGCTATTCTCATTTCTATGATTAGAATGTTGGTGGTCGCACTTCGTTCAGTCTTTTCTCAAGCAACGTCTCCTTCTAATTGCAAGAGAAAACTAAGAGCTAAGGTTTGAGATGTTGAACAATAGCCCTATAGGAGTTTCAGAGTCTTTCTAATAAAATACTCTCCTCTAAATTTCTTAAGTGATCTAAGAAACAGTAGTAAAATGTTTTCATTATATAGAGGTTGAATGGAGGCTCATTCTTATCAGATTAGGCTTCAAAATTTAAGTTCGAATCAAATCTTATCACAAAAACACGTTTGACATGGATTACTAGCCTGGAAGGGTGGTCAACCACCCCTATGTATGGCGGTTGATTGTCTGGTCGTGACTAATCCTCATGATGCGTTTTTTAGCTACCAATAATTATCTGATTAATCCATTATGGACTAAAAGGATAAATGCTACTTTATTTGACCCGAGTATCCTTTATAGAGCCTTAATTTTAATTCAAGTAACCTAGTACAAAAGTTATCTAATTAAAACAGTCATATACAGATAATCACATACAAATAAAACATATACAAATAATTCAACATGTTTATTATGAATTAATTCATAAAATTAATTCAACCAATAAACTATTATGAATTATTACATCTAATCAATCAAATTTTAGTCAATCTAAGAATTAACATAAGTTACTAATTTGTCCGTATCGTTGCAAGAAAATACATGAGCTAGCAACAGGGACTCGATGGTCATATGAGATCAAGCTCCTATAATTATAAAATAACATGTTCCTAATATGTATATTTTATAATTATCAACTCTAAAACTATTCCATTAAAAGCTTAGATTTGCATTCTTAAATTGCATATAAATTATGAAACTCCAATAAGCTAACCGTCTATGACATATCATAATGTACAACATCCTTATAGGATATTTATAGTCAGCTTAAGGATAGATTCTGTTTTATCTTCCCGATTATATTTACCTTATGTTCCATTTATCTCACCATTAGAATGCTTATTATTCGTAATAAATAGTATACCATTTAGTTATCTATATGTATCCAAATAGTTATGCGCTCTAGTTTTTTAATTATAGGATAACGTCTATCAAAGAATATCATTCTCTACAAAATAGCTATAGATTTCAAATCTATAAGTAACGAGTCTATGTCAATCAAGAGTCATGTTTTCAACATATCGGCATACGTACTCTTATATAATTCAGGATGTCACCCTTTAGTACATCAAAAAACAAAGTCAAGAATACATACCTATTTATTCATTTCAGGATTAAGATGTAACACATGATTGTTTTAAATGAATTGATTTATTCAAAATAGAATTATTACGCATATTAATTTAACTTTAGTCCCAATCCAATATATCATTACCAATGGCAATATCCAAGTCTCTACTCATAGAGTCCTACTCTGGTGACCAATACAAGTCATCTCCTGTTAGTGATGTAGACAACATAACAATCTTAACATAAATAAAGTACCCAACTTTATTCCCTTGATTATGGATCTTTATATTTAGGCCATTACCATAAAATTCATGTCTTTTGTATAATCTGTTCATCATATGCACAATTTTGATAGTTTGTATTAACAGTCTCATACTCTTGTTGCTTATCATACATTCAACATAAATGAACATAAAGAGGACAATATTTGATATGTGACTAAAATGATATCTCTTTATTGATTAAACGTCTTAAAAAGCTATTACATCATTTAATCCTTAGGGCACCTAGTCTAATAGAAAGGACTCCTTTACGTAAAAGGCTGCATGTGTTATGTCAGTTGTGTCTATTCATAAAATGACACAAATGTGTCTATTCATGAAATGACACAAATGTGTCTATTCATGAAATGACACAAATGTGTCTTTATCAATGCTCTAGAATTTCTATATTTCATAACTTGTTCTAGAACACTATATTATTACTAGATATAGTATGCAAGAGTTTGTTGTATCTTAAGAGTAATTTGCCACAATAACCCGTTAGTAAACTTTGTCGCGGGGGGAAAATAAAACCTTAAGAAAAATATTCATATATGGCTCAAACCCAACTTTTATTTCCATATTTTTTTGCTTTCATTTTCAGATTTCAACCCACATTTTTCAACAAGCTCAACCTAGGCTTCTTTGAGAAGAATAAAATAAACTTTCTTTTGTATTATCTGTTCCCTCAAGGAATGCTTATACCTAATTAAACAATAGTTCATTTGATCATGTTTGATCTTCTTATAATTGCCCGATCCAAAAACAAACGACTGTTTTCAAAAGAATTTTTATCATTTCGGTAAAGAATTTTTATCATTTCGGTACCTTATGTTTTTGACATATTATATTGATCGCCTATTGTTTAGAAAATACAAAAAAGGTACTTTGTAGTTTTAAAAAATATCATTAGGGTAGTATGAGCTTGTCTTTTTGGATTCTGAAATGTCTAATTGACCCTTCTAAATTGATAAATCTCATATTAATAATTCCAAAAACACACTTAAAATATTAAAATTTTAAAAAATTGAGAGAAAAAAAAAAAACAAAAAAAGAAGACATAAGAATTTGGGGGGGAAAAAAAACCCATATCTGGGTTTGTTCTTCTTCACTCAAATATTTCCAAGTTGTTATGAATTTTCCACTGTTGCAGCGAGAACCAAACAAAAAGGGATTGAATAAGAAAAACAAAATAGAAACCCTAAAGCATGAAACCTGTCAAAAAAAATGAAAAGCATCAAGTGGAGAAAACAAAAATCCCTAGAAGGTGATGTCTTCGAGGTCTGATAATGAAGAAAACCAGATAAACCAAAAAAGAAAAAAAAAGCCCCAGATCTCGTTATCAATCTAGTCTTCTTTGAGCTCGCTGTCGTGCGTTAGCTCTTCACCACTCGCTGTCGCAAGTGCTCTTCCACCAAACTTCTTTTTCACATTTTGTCTTTTAAAATTGCTGCTAATAATTCAATTTACAGTCGATTAATTTAAAAGGGTGAATTAGACATTTCGCAGTCCAAAAACAAACAATATTTTCAAAAACTATAAGGTATCTTTTTAATATTTTCTAAACTATAAGGCATCAATATGATGTTATGTCAAAACACATGCACCAAAATGATAAAAACTCTTCAAAATTATATCATTCAACAATCTCAAGGGAAATACAAACCCAGATCTTAGATTGGAGAAACAAAAAAATGAAATTACGTATAATAATAGTGATTCTATTATTCAACGAACACCATTTCTGGATCACATAATTGCTAACAATTAATGGACATGTCAAGATCAATACTAACATTAATGCACATGGATTTTGGAGGGCTACCAAAGAAAAAAGTTGGTTAAGATGAACGTAATCCAATGAAGCACCCTAGCTAAGAATGTCCTTGTAATACTTAAAGGTTATTTGTAGGAACCCCCAGTCTTTACCAATCAGCTTGAATAAAACTATGACATTTTCACTCTCTAGGGCGGGCGAGCCAAAGGGAACTAAGAGCACGTAGCCGTGAAAAATAGTCATGTATTGCCAGAAGCGCCCGAGCTGACTGACGGGTTGTCAATATCCGGTGCATTTGTTGCAGCGTCTGTTGCCTTAAATTGTCTGCCTGGTTTTGTTTGCCACAGAGCAAGAGAAGAGACTTGAGATTGTAATTGCAGACAAGACCAAAAGAAATACATGATAAAACAGTCCACTTCTTTAACAAGTATATTATAACATCTTTCTTTTCTTTCTATGGGTTTAGACATTGC
Source organism: Artocarpus heterophyllus (assembly GCA_025403435.1). Classification (NCBI taxonomy): domain Eukaryota; kingdom Viridiplantae; phylum Streptophyta; class Magnoliopsida; order Rosales; family Moraceae; genus Artocarpus; species Artocarpus heterophyllus. Next base: position 25,712,551 of record CM046354.1, on the reverse strand, counting down.
AAGTTGCGCTTAATTTTCAGCGCCTGATATGACTACCAAATTTTACAAAGTTCGAAAAAACGGAGTTGACAGTTTAATTTATAAATAGGTTAAGTGTTGGGAGTGATTTGAAAAAATATATCGAGGGTGAATCCAAATTTCATCCTCCTTTCAGGTGGTCAAATTGTTCTCCTTTCTCCGCGTTCAGAAATTACGAAGGGAACGCAAGGACAAGGAAGCAGGGGGGCTCACACAGATGGTGTAAGTGATATCTTATAACAACTCTTTTAAGAGTTTGATTTTAAGATTCATTGAAATGGAACAATTACACAAGACAGATAACGAATTTGTTACCAACAAAAATTGCAACAAATGAAGGGAATTTACCTGGCGGATAAAGCCTTCAAGGGTGCCTAGTTTACCCATGGCCATCGCCATTTGGCCCATGTAGTTTGCCACATTTCCAGAGGAACCGGAGGAACCAAGTGACCCACTTGACAATGTTTCCGCAAGGGACTGTTGCAATGCCTCCATCCCTTGAGATAATGCATCTTCTGCTTGTTGAGAAGACTGCTGCAAATTGGTGATGCCCATTAACTGCTGCTCTGTTAGAGGCTCTAACTGATTTACAAGAAGCTGCACATGTAAACGTAATAAGCGTGCAATCAAGTTTCTCTAGTCGAAACAAACTCTTGTGCATGAATAAATGAACACTGAAATTTATTAAGACAGAACAAATGTGCTTTTTATCTACAGAAAAACAAACTCACCAACCAAAGGAGGACATTCGAAGAAAAATAAATATTCAAGCACTTCCCATTGAGAGACAATAAGGAGGTGAGACAAGATGTGTAAAGGGATGAAAAAGAATGAAAAACTCAAACACCAAAGCTGCAGTTGTGTGATAATTATATACTCTCCAGGGATGACAGTTATATGTCAAGTATGAATCTAATAGAATAACAGGTTATTAAGCGACCAAAAAAAAAAAAAAAAAAAAAAAAAAACAAAAAACAAATGGAACACATCAGAAAGGCTCCTACTCATCAAAGATTGGACGAGAAACTCTACAAAATAACAAGGAATAATTAAATGGTCCCACAAGAATCTCAAAACGTTGTAGATTCTAGATTCTTTATTATTGTACTTGCAGAAATTGAGTAGAATTAATTTAGACGAATGAATCAGGCAAGACTACATCTAGATGCAACAAAGGATCCTTGTAGTGCACCTTTCAAAAACAATCCCTAGCCTGGAAATCCTCCAAACGTTTATGAGACTATACCTTGAGGAGCTCTGAAGAGCGAAAACCACCGAGCCATAAGAAACACCTCTCAGCAGGAGTTTTCCACATGCCAGACAACAAATGGAAAACATCAGCCTTAGCTGCTATGCCCTTCAACCTAAAAATCTCATCATAGTGTGCCAAGATACCATCAATAATAATACGAAGCTCCGTATCACTTGCATGGGAATTAACTGCTGATCTCAATTCGTTAATTTGTCGATTTTGCTCTTCCAGCCAACGTGCGTACTCTACATCAAAGGCCATAGCCCCTGCAGAGAAAGAATGTGGTGACCAATGAAATCCATCCAGTAGAAAACTGACAAAGGCCAATTTGAATTTTGTATTATTGATTTCAATGTTACGGTGCACAAAAAAATAAAAAAATAAAAAACAAAAAACAAGTCTCAGCATTTACAATGCATGATTTAAAACAAATCATTTGCAAGTGCCGCCAACATGTCCCATGATATGTCAAAAGATAATTAAAGGACTAGCATCTACCTACATAAATTTTGAAATAATTAAAATGAAATTATTTTACAATTATAGGGGTTCAAAAGATAGAACATATACTTTTTTTGAAATAATTTCCTAACTTCCTGTGTCTTGAAGAAGACAACATTGGAATCCAGACAACACTTTCATAAAGGCTATAATCAACTGTAACCTCTCTACATACTAATATAATCCACATGTTCGGTACTTTCATAAACCTATAATCAACTCTAACCTCTCTACATGCTAACATAATTTATATGTTCAACACCAACTACTGCAGCCCCAATGGCATGGTCATTGGTTTATTGTCTTATCTGCCCTTCATGTTCAGTACTTTCTCCCCGAACTTTAGTTTTAATCTTGTAAACAGATCCAAAACAAAGTTGATAAGAATAATCACAACAATATTTTTGCATGTATTGTTCCTTGTTGCGTGCACACGTAGGGAGGCAAAGGGGAGATAGAAAGAAGCAAAAGAACTAATATTTTATCACAATTCTTTTTATGAAAAAAGTGATATATCTTTTAGTGAAACAGTTGAGAACACTTTACAAAGATTTGCATCAAAGCATTCTCGTCCTTTATATCCGGTTTCTCTAGAGTATCTATAACATTCCCAGATGCTCATGCAACTAGTAATTTTAGTCCAATCAGGATTTAGAGTACAGCCATTGTCTCAATGTAATGGAAAAGTGTGGGACTGAATTAGCTAAGTGATTCCATGAAGTAGTCTCTATTTATACTCACGTCTAAATAATTTTTTGGGACTAGTTCGCATTACTTTACTTAACAAGTTACAACATTCAGAACAAGAGAGAAGTACCATTTCCACTCATAGAATGGGCCTGATCTCCTGAGCTTGATATGAAGATTCCCTGCGGGGAAAAAAATGTAGAAATTTCAGTTTCATGCCTCAACTAGGAAGCTAACATGCAAGGCAAGATGGAACACCTAAAATAGGCAACAACATAATATAGTAACTAATTTTAACCTGCTGTCGTGCTCGTTGAAGCTCCTGCTCCAGTTGGGTCAGTTTCAAACGACTAGTCTCTAATTGTTGGACATGTGCCTACACCGAAACAAATACCTTTTCAACTCGATAAAGACTTAAAAAAAGCAAGCAGACATGTACTAGAGTAGATAAACAACCAAAGAAATTGTGTAAGTTTATTTGTGAGCAAGGAGGGAAAAAATCTAATACATTTACTTTCGAGCCTTCCTCTCAACTATAAGAGGAATGAGCGCTGGCCTAGAAGCAAAAACAATGCTCAGTGGAAAGACGCTGATGATAATTCATGATATTCAAACAGAAAAAGTCCAATCCTTAGGTTTAGGCTTGAAGAATGTAATAACTTGGCACAGGAGAGGGAACCACTTATGCATAAGTCACAACCAAGGAGTCGAATGGAGGTCAGTCACAACAGTCTCATAACTGTGCCTCAATGACAACGATTCGTATCCATCCAAATTTGCCATCCAATTATGAAAGATGAGCAAATAAAAAAAATAAATAAATAAAATAAAAAAAACAATCAACTTAACCAGTAGTACAAACATGGTCGTTCTATCAATTTTATTGGAAATTGACTGGAGAATTTCTAAAGATTATACTTCAAACATAGCCTCTCCAGTTCGAGAAGACAAGCTAACATACTTCAAACATAGCCTTTCCAGTACGAGAAGACAAGCTAACCATTTTCCCCACTAGTCTTACTAAGTTGCTGGAAAAATTTACTCTGAAATGCTCTGAAATGGCAAATAGCTCAAGCTTGGAGGCTTGTTTCCTAGCTAGCTACTCGACCTTGCCACTGGGAAATAAAGACGAATTTTGTACAAAGTATCCAAAAAGCCAATAGATTGTCACTTCTAGAACAAGGTAGGGATCAGAATTGAATTCCCATCCTGCTCAACACGTTTCAATAATTTCCTGAGTAGTACTACTACTGTTCTGTACACTGATTATTCATGTTGAAAAATGGCAGATCTTGATACAGTTTTGACTAAGACATGCTAGAAAAAACATCATTCAAAGATATATTAAAACTCCTAGAGAGATTCAGAAAACACTCTTGGCTTTAATTAAATATATGAGTATGTTTTTCTGCATGTTGTTCAGTCATGCACATGAATATCCGTTAATTTATTTGTTTATCTTTTACTTGGCATGTATTCATATCTGTTTTTGTGTTTGTTCCGCTTTTTGACTAGCTTGTTTAAGTGGATCTCTTGTCTTCCTTATTCTTTTAACAAAACTTCTACTGCTTATAGAAATTAATATAATAAAACGGCTGTCAACTACAGCTGCATGCTGTTTCATTTTTCTGTTTTTCATTCAAGGTTAGATAGTTTTTTATCCAAGCATTGGGCAAATGAAGGGAGACCAACTAGTCCAAAGACTGAGGCAAGAATTATCACACTTAATTAACCGTAGGCTGATTTCATTGGTTATGTCCAGAACTAGGTTGAGGGGTTTCAAGAAAAACTTTAAATGAAGCCAGCCTGTTGAATGTTTATCAGGTTAAAAGTGAAGAATGTCTCTCTTGGTAAATCAGGCCAGCTCAATTGGAGTTCTCGATTCAAGTCCCAAGGGGAAAGCTCATTTTTTCATCCTCTAATAGATAATCATTCCTACCTTGAATTTAAACTTTGTCATTTCATTTGGAAAATTTTTGGTTCCAACTAAAGTTCAGGTTTTCTTTAACAAGAAACAATATATTAATCTGAAAATTAAGAAGTACCGAGGGGGGAGGAAGAGTTTTCCTACCAAAGCAACCGAGAAGATTACAAAAAAGGAGCCCAGCTCCTAACCAGATCAGAAAAACTCGGACTACCAAACTCTTTGTCCCTATAACACCACAAAGAAACCAAAAATTTAATCCCATCCCATTAGACAGAACTTTCTTCCCCACTCTCGTTAAAAACTCCGTTATTTCTTTCTAACCAAATTCCCCACTAAAGTTGATTACTCAAGATTTGTTGGAACAAAGGAGGCCTTTCATGCATATCTCCCCGGGATGGTGCGTTCTCTGCAAGAGGAATAATGAGACAGCTGATCATTTGTTTTTACACTGCCATTTTTCGCCGAAATTATGGTACAAAATCTTGAGGGAGTTTAATATCTCTTGGGTGGTATCGAGTAGCATTGTGGAGTTGATGGAGGGAGATTTTATGAGAGGAAGAAGTGAGGCGCTTGTTTGTGGAATGTGGCTGTTTTGGCCATTACTTGGACACTGTGGTTAGAAAGGAACAAATGCATTTTCGAGGAGTCAATGGGAGATACTTCTGAAGTTTGGGATAGAATTAAATATTGGGTACCTCTTTGGACATTTCAAAGTAAAGAATTTGCTACCTTTTTTCTTTTAGACTTGCAAAGGGGATGGGACCCTCTGCATAGCCTAGATTTGCCATTGCTCTGAGATTTATATTGAATTTTTTGTTTCCATCTTTTTTGCATCGAGGACATCTTGTTCTCTACTGTAAATTCATATTTCATTAATAAAATTTCAGTTTCTTTTCATGAATAAAGAACATTATTTAGAACGAATTAACATGATCTGTTAAAAGTCAAAGTATGGGACTTAAGTGGTTGAATTTTCATCTTCAAAATTATGTCTCTCCAATAAGAAAAGGATCTAAATCTTCCTCACATGATAAACACAAGTGCACAACATTCTACCAGGATAATTCTATTCCCACTTTGTTCAAATTGTCCACCGCCAATTTTTAATGAATAAATTATAAAAAGCCTATGAACTTGCCAAAACGAGAGGGCATGCATATTCCCTACTAACATAAGAAGTAAGGAAAATTTCCACCAGCATGTTGGTTTGATTTCAATAAGGCCGGTTTAAGGACTTTCAGCATAAATGTTGCAAGAAGATTGCTGACATTTAGACAATTAGTATGGACAATCTAGGGACGTCCCTATAATATTAATCTAAATATCTATCAGACTAATACATGTACCAGCAACATGAATTTTTGAAACTGATTCCACAACCTAAAATCACTTCAAGAAGTGCATATGAACTGAAGATTTATTATATTAGACTGAACTGTAGTGGGAAATGGAAGTAGTCCTAAATAGGAAAGACCTCCTAAAATGCAGTTGATCTATTGAATGTGTTTTTACGCCAGTTTTGGCCATTATTTTAGTTGATAAATAAAAACCATCTCAAAAACAAGAACTTTAAACAAGGTTAAAGTCATAATTCTGACACTAATTATGCATATAAGGAAAAAAAAGAAGAAAAGAATGCAGCAAAAGACGTATCTCAACTTCATATCCTCCAGAAAAACATATGAAAATATAATATGAAACGAAGAAGAAATTGAGTTGACATTTTAGCTAAACTTGCGAACATTAAGAACAAAGAACCAAAAAAAGATAGGGGTATACTTTCTTTCTCAACCGGCTTTTCCTTGCCGCCTCGCGATTCTGCGCAAGCCTGCGGAGAGTCTGCAAAGTAGAGTTTAACAAACTGGTCATGATCTCAATTCCACTAAATTCAACCACACTGGCAAACCTAACATGGTGCTATAAAAAATTTTCAAGAATATCACCTTCTGATCTGATTTATCCTTTGATCTATCACTGGAGTCAGAGGCCACAATAACACCATATTGACCTCTATCAGACTGCACAAATGAAATGGGTTTTTGCTCAAACGTCAGATAAGCATAACAAAATATCCTAGTCCCCATATATATGATGAATAAACTCTCTCTCTCTCTCCCTCTCTCTCTCTAGTAATATCCTAGTTGTGGAAACAAATTAGCTTTACCCTTTGATTCTTCTCGTCTGTATCCACATCTGTAGATATATCAGTCCTAGGACTGGCATCAGCCATTGGAGACTCTTCCCAGTTTCTTTGTATTTCCCAACACAAACCAGATTCGATGGTTGACCCTCTTGACAGTTGTGACTGTTTTCGGCCCAAAAATGACAAACAAGGAAACAATTCAATTTTCTGGGTTTTACCATAAAAATAATAAGAAAATCACGCAAAAAAATCTACAAACTTTTATCACTTGAAATGACTCCAAAGAAGATGGGCAAAAAACAAAACTTTCAAACCTTATAAGAAGTAGTAGTGGGTTTGTAGAGGGAGAAAAGGATCCAAAGCAAAGTGATTGCTTGACAACTAAATCTTGGTGAGCTCAAGACGGCAGTATCTTCATCAACAGATCATGTCCGACAAACTTTGACTCAGAAAGTAAAGTAGGGCTTCTTATGAGAAAATGAAACAAAGACGAAAATAAAGGAGAGATTCTTTTTTACCCTTTTTTTTCTTTTCTTTTTCCTTCTTGGGAAGACACAGAAGGCAAAAAAGTATTCACTATTCACTATTCAGCATGGTAATTCATGTTCCATTGATAACACAATTGTGGGAGGAAAAAAAACATGGAGAAATGGGGTTTGCATTAGGAAAGGAAAGTTGCCCTTTTTTGGGTACTATTACTAACAACGTATCTCCAAAAAAATACTACTGATATGATACAGCCCTTGTCTTTGACACTGAATGGTAATGGTAATACCCAATACGTTCATTTTTGGTAAGTTTTGTATCCGAAAAAAGGAGAAAAAGAAAAGAAATTTTCCCACTACTATTATTATATTTATATTACTAATAATCTTAAAATCTCCTATGGATATCGCATCATTTTGCTTCCCATCATATCCTCCATGACAACCGAGTACTAAAGTAATTATTGGTAATGGAAAAGCAAGCAATGGCCAGTTGCACGTGACAAGTCCGTGCTTTCCTATTTGTCTTGTCTTTTGCAAAGATAAGAAGGAAACATAAAAGACGGAAAATAAAATTAAAATAAATAAATAATCCACTAAATAATTACAAAAGGAGGACTCCAAGTCAAATTTGACACCGCACAACAAATCAAAATAAATAATGAGTTTTGTTTATTAGCAAAATTGATGATGATGATGATGATGAGTTTTGTGTAAGTGAAAACAATGGCATCAATAGTTTCAAATCATCTAATCTAAGCTATTAAATTTTTAGGTTGTTGACACATTTATATTCTAAATTTTTTATATTTTTGTAATGTGGTCCTTGATCTTATTTTAGTAATTGAGTCTTTAAATTTTACAAAATATAGCAATTAAGTTCTTATTACAAATTTCCTTTAAAATAAGGATGAAAACGGTCATGTGAGATGCAGATGACCCATTTAGAATACATATACACATCATGTAATTTTTATAAAACTCAAATTATTCAACTTTATGCCCAAAAATTAAAAAAAAATAAAATAAATTATGTCATTGTTAATGGTTTTTAACAATTTTATTAGTGTCTATATATATTTTAATCACTGTAATACTAAAAATTATGTCATTTCTTTTCTAAATGGGTCATGTGCGTCTTAGGTGATTATTTTTATCTTAAGTTTTACAATCGTTAGTGATTAGGGACTTAATTAGCACACTTAGCTAAGTTTAGGGACTTAATTGTCAAACAAAAATTTAAGGACCACACTGCAAAAAAGGCTAAAGTTTAAGAGATAAATATGCCAAAAACCATAAATTTTTTTTAAGTACACAAAATTGAAAGAATTTGATTTCAACTAGGAAAACGGTTCTTATTAAATTCTTTCAATTTTACACATTTTTTTTATTTTAATGTAATTTTACTAACATTCATAATATATGTACATAAAATAATTGAGTTTATCTTACCCTCCTCAATTAATAAAATTTTGTAAGGTGGTTGAGAGAAGAATTTAAACTAATGGTGATAGCTTTATTTTTTGCTTTATATTGTAATTGTTGAGGGTTTTATACTGTAGACCGGTTTTTAACCAATGCACGAAACAAAAGGATTATTTTTGTTAGGAAAAAGATAAATAAAACTTCGCTTTCAAAAGATTATTAAGATGTTTGAGAAATGAATTACAATTGAGAGTTAGAATTAAAAGTACTGTAATATATGAAAGTTTTACACTCTAATATCTTTTATTTTGTTAAAAATTTTATACTGTTTAAATTGAAACTAAACACTAAATATTTCTTTTCAATTTGAACCAAAGCCACCATGGGTTTATTTATTTATTTATTCATTTATTTATTTTAAGGTAGATGGTTGAGGAAAAGGGTGATACTTTATCGTATGGTTGGATTCTTTTGTTTTTGTTTTTTTTTTTTTAATTTGTTCGTCTCTAGAAATTGTGCCGTTGGATTAAGTGAGAATAGGAGAGAGAGTGTCCGCGTAGGCATATGGATAATTGCAGTCTCTAGACGTCTTTTTCTGTAGAAATCCTCCACATTCCAAGAAATATCATTATTTTAATTGTTTTCTTTTATTTTTAGTGCTTTGACATGAACTGTGTTTTTTTAACTTCTTTTCTATTTAATCTTCGTTTGGTTAATTGTGTCAGAGATGCTGAACTAGACACAATAATAACAATAATACGGCCAGTCTTTCTCTGTAGAGGAGAGGAGTGAAGATCCCAAACGCCTTCAGCTCGTCTTAGACAACGGTTCGAACCAGCTATATATATATATATATATATATTGTAATTGTCTTTTATTTTATATTATAATTTGACAAAGATTTTTACCATCGACAGATAGAAATATGTTTTTAACAGTTGGTGTCAAATAAAGATTAAAATTAGATACACAAATAGGATACTCCCTCGTATATTTGCCAGCTCAGTTTATCTCTCCAGTGCCATTCTCTTATTGGAAGATGGAGATTTTCAGATCCATTGGGGGTACGGACCGCGCTCGTAAATAGTTCATGTCACCATCCCCTCAAAATTAGGGGCCCACCCAAAAGTTAAGGAAGCGCATGATTGGATTGATCCCAAGATCCATTAGCCATGACATGTATCCATTTCACCCAAAGAGACTTTCATTTGTAAACCATCATTCACACTTTAATTATTCTCTCTACATTTTCTAGCATTCATCATTCCTGGTTCAAAAAAAAAAAAAAAAAACAAAAACAAAAAATAAAACTAAAACTGTGTAACACCTTAATTTTTTAATTTAATGGTAAATAAAAAATCTAATGCTATAATTAACGACAATGATATTATTACTAATGTGCTATTTAGTTATGTTTACAAGTGACAACGACGAGGGATTTGATGTGCTAGAAAAAGTTCACACCAATTATGTAGGGATTATGGTTATTTATGAATTAATGATGTGATGATGCATTTTGTTTTCTTTTAATTAAATAAAATATAGTTAAAAGAAATTAATTAATTGATTTATTTTTTATTTAATATATATATGTAAATGAAAATATAATTTAAATTGTATATATAATATATTAGTTATGTAAGTGTGCATTAAGTATATATGAATGTATATGGTAAACGTGAATTGAAAGGCTTAAGCCTTTTGGGCCTGCGACAGTTTTGCCGAGAAAAAAAAAAAGAAGAAAAAAAGAGAGATTACATATTGGAAAATGAAAAAAAAAAACTCTTAGGGTTTTATAAGCAGTCCACATTTAAAAAATTATATAAAGACCTCCTATTAGTAACTCTAAAATCACACTTTATTCATTCTTTATTATTGGCTTCGGCTTGGTTTTATTTGGCGTTATCAAGATTTCTAATCTCCTTAATTGCATTCATCTTGGTAAGCGTATCAATAATTTAACATGTTTGTTTGATGTTTTGGTTTATTATGTTGGTATTAGAATTATTATTACCATCATATGAATTCTTTTATTATATGTATTTCATGTCAATGGGTGATTGAAAAGAGTGGATGATTTGGTTGTTTTGATTAACCTTTAATTAAACCCTAGATTGGAGATATCATAGATTTTTATATTTTTGTTATGTAGATCTTTATGGGTGTATTTTATTATCAATTATCATCGTGTTAATTATATGTTTACAATTTTAATTGAGGTTTATTAGGCTATGGATTGGTATTGAACTTTTTTTTTAATGTCTTATGCCCACTTTTCATACAAACACCTGACAGCTGTAGTATTCCAGTAATTTCTGATTCTATATTATTTTGTGTATATTTTTCTTATATTTTTCTCAAATACTAGACATCTTGAGCTTTCTTTTGGCTTTTGAATCGCCTAAATCGGAGTTTTCTTTAAATAGTTATGATTTTTTGAAATTGACCTAGAAAGCTGTATAGTTTTACATAAACCCAAAATTTAAATTGATTTTCGAGGAATTTTTTCTTCATGCAAATTACTGTCAAAATATGTATATAGTATATCAAATTCTTTGTTTTTGAGTCCAGTTTCTAATGCCACTAGATTTGGCTTCTTTGGAGTTAAAATGAAATTATTATAAATTTTTAAATGAATAAAAGTCATTCTGTCTACATTTGGGAATTATGCTCTAAGTTCATAAATTATGATTTTGTACTTCTTGATGTTGTTATATGACGAGGTGATGTTTAATAACAGTATGAGATGTTTATATGTTAACAATAGTGTTATTAGTGACTTATGGTGAATATGAATGTTTGGCATGAACTCTTTAAAGAAACAAGTACACCGAAGACCCGAGTTGTCGTGTCACCTACCACTGAAGATTGAGTAAGTCTAGAAGTCAAGTGAGTACATCGTTCATTTGCAATATGATTGTTTAAAATTAAAAAGATTGATGTTGAGGATATGTTAAAAAAACAAGTATACCGAAGACCTGAGTTGTCGGTGTTAGACATGTATGCCCTAAGGAGTAAAAATGTAATACATTTTTGTAGACATTTTTATCAATAAAGAATTTATTCATTTATATATACCAAATCTTGTCCTCTTTACGTTCCTATTTGTTGAATGTATGATAAGCAAACAGTAGTCTGAGACTGTCAGTCTAAACCTTAAGAATTGGGCATATGATGGGCTGATTATGCAGAAGACACGATTCTTAAGGTGAAACATATGATCTGCAATCAAGGGAATAAAGTTGGGTGCTTTATTCATGTAAAGATTGTTATGTTGTCTATATCCCTTTTGGGAGATGGTTTGTCTTGACCATCGGAGTTGGACTCCGTGAATAGAAATATTGGCACGTTGTCATAGGTGACGATATGTTGGATCGGGACATAAAGTGAATTGATTTGGATTAATAATTATGTCTTGGCAAATCGATTCACTTTAGACAATCATTTGTATTGTATCTTAATCCTGAGATGAATAGTGGGCCCGTTGTCTTGACTTGTGTCTTTTGATGTACCAATGGGTGACTCCCACATCTCAATAGTGGTATGCATGCCGGTACGTTGGAGGCATGACTCTTGATGGCGTAGACTTGTTATTCATAGATATGGAATCCATAGCTCCTCTTTAGGAGTAATGATATTCTCTTATATACGTTGTCCTATAATTGAAAAACTGGAGCGCTCAACCATTTGGATACATAGGTGTAACCGAATGGTATACTATCTTTGGATAGTAAGTTTTCTAATGGTGAGACAATAGAACGTAAGATAAAAATAATCAGGAAGGTAAGACAGAACTTGTCCTTAAGCTGATTATGATTATCATATGGGGATACGATACACTATGATATGTCATGGAGACTTAGCTGTACGAGCTTCGTAATTCTATAAAGTTCGAGAGTGCAGCTCTAGGCTTTTAGTGGAGTAGCACTGGAGTTGATAATTGTGAAATGTATATCTAGGATATTGGGTTTCATAATTATCATGAGCTTGAACTTTGTAGGTCCATTTTGGTCCCCTTTGCTAGCTCACAGAATCCTGTAATGACACGGCGTGCTTTTCCAATAATTGGTGACTTATGTCGGATTTATCGGATTGGTTTAAAATTTGTAAGAATCAAATAATTCATGTCTGTTTATTGGTTGAATTAATTTTGTAATAAAATTAATTTAAGATAAACTTGTTGAATTATTGGATCAGATAATTCTTGTCTGTTTATCGGTTGATTTAATTTTGGATAAATTAGATCAAGATAAACTTGTAGAATTATTGTGAATTGATTTATTTTCTTAGAGATTATCTTGATAAAGTTTGTTTTTGATCAGATATCTTCTCTATTGGGATATTTGAATCAAAACTAAGACTTTATCCTTTAGAATCTTGGGTTGAAAATAAAAGATTCGCAGAGATTTTTTCTCGGGAGTTCGGCCTGCCGAATGACGTGGTCGGCCTGCCGATCAGAATGTTTGGCCTGCCGATTAGCGGGAGATAAGATTACGCATTTTTATGTGGATCTTATCAGATATTGATCCGAACTTGATTCTGTTTCGAGTTTTTGAGACCTAATCTGATAAGGACTGACCCCAGGACTAAGGGCTATATAAAGGGAGTGAGTCTAATGATTTACTCAGATCAATAGAGACTAATTAAGAGATTAAGAGTGATACTCTTCTAGTGAGCATCTGAAACTCTCTGAGAGCTTTTGTTCACAAATCACGAACACTAGCTTTGGGTTCTCTATTGGTTGGAAGGAGAGTCATCGGTGGAAGAGCTGTACGTGCGAGCCCACACTCACTCCGGTTGTGAATAGAGAATAGCAAAGAAGACCAGTTGGTTGAAGCTCTTCTGGAACGTTACTTCTCTAAACAGGCTGCAGAGGTTCTTCACATAAAGGTTAGTAAGATATGTCTAATTTATACATATAGCATGTCAAACTTGTGTTTTGAAGATTACTCTGATGAAAAATTTTTAAAATTTCGCTGCGCACCGTGTTTCCAACAATTGGTATCAGAGCCGAGGTTTTTACAAAAATTTACAAGTTTGTGATCATGTTATATGCATAAATTTTGTGATCTTAATTTCTCCTATGCTTGAGTTGAATTTTATAGAGAGATGGCACTCTAGGTTTCTATATAATATATATATTGTCATGGATTATGTGGTGAATGTCTATTAATTAATTATGGTTGATTAAATCATTGTTTAATTATTTATTAATTAATTAATACCGGTTATGGTTCCTTAGAGGTTAAAATGTGTATCTAGGTTTTTCATGTAATTAGATGGCAGACTATCATCTCCGTCTAGGAATTATTATTTATTTTAAATTTGTAAAATTTTTAATTAAATAATTATTCCAAGAAGACGGATCTAGAAGAATGATGATGGCGCCCCCAGGTATTTCCTGAGTCTCTAATTTTATGTTTTTGAATTGTTGAAAATAAAATTGATGAATTGCATTAAAATTGTATTTTATGGAATGAGGGATTTCTGCTCAGTTGGCATGCCGGACATCACAGTTCGACAGGTCGATGGTCACAGATCGACAGGTCGGACGTGTGGTTCGATAGGCCTACAGTGGGGTAGAAATTGGCTGGCTCTGCCGGCAGGCCAAACTTTCAGTTCAGCAGGCCAAACTTTCATGGTTCGGCAGGCCAATCTTTGGGATCGGCAGGCTGATGAAGCATGACCGGCAGGCCGATCACCCAGATCGGCCTGCCGACCGAGAGCTAGAAAATTTCCAGAAAAGGTGCAATTTTTACAGTGCAGTTTTAATTTTATTTTTGAGACGATTCTGAGAAACATTAAATTTGGATATGACCGGAAATATGAAATATTTGATTCATACGGGATTGAAGACTTAAAGATGGGTATTGCATGAAGAAGGATACAGCTTGAGGATTCAAGGATGAAGAATCGATATATGTCTCGATTATTCTCTTGTAATCTTAGTTTTCTATTCTCTAAGGTGGAACCATAATATTACGGTTATTATTATTTTGCTTGTAGCTTTGCTTTATTGCTTTACTTGTCTACATTATAATATGATTTGCCATGTATATTGATAACATGTCATATAGAATAGGGAGTGCCGCTCATATTAAAATTGTTCATGCATAATTTTAAAATAAAACCTTGACTTCAAAAGATTGAGTGGGAGAAGGTTTTCGAATAGAGGACCTAAGGCCTCCATCGTTGGTCCATAGGCAGAACATGGTGGTCCCAACCCCTAGGAAGGGATTTCTATCATGTACCAGATTGGATCTCTGAAAGGATAAGGTATTTTAGTATGATTTATGGTTGCACACCCCTAGGTGGTGATTATAAATCATGGATAAAATATTGAAACGATGGTTATACACTCACATTAATTTTATTATTAACCTCCCTTAGGAGCTCTGTTAATAAAATTGATGGCCAAAGAAACGATTATTAATATATGCTGGATCAGATGGAACCTGGATGGCATATATTAATTAAGAGAGGATCCGTGTTCCTGATTGAATTTGGCATGACTCCCCTAGGAGCTTGTTGAATTCTGAGTTGGGAATTATCGTTGTAAGGTTGTGATATTTTCAAGGTTTTGACACATAAACACATTTGTATGATTTTACATGATTGTGTTATCTTACTAAACTATTAATATATGTTTGCTTATATTTGGTATATGACTCTTTATTGTAGATTGAAAATGTCTAAAAACGCTTTATCTTCGATACTTGACAAAAACCAATTAACCGGTGAGAATCATAACGATTGGAAACAGAACCTGGACATCGTCCTGTCCTTTGAGAAACTGAAATATGTTCTGACAACCCCTTGTCCTCCCGAGCCTATGGGAGACTCATCTAATGAGCAATTCCAAACGTACGATCACTGGAAAGATGCTAATGATCAGGCCCGCTGCTATGTTATGGCCAGCATGAACAACATGCTGCAAGCTCAACATCAAGATTATGAGACTGTGAAGCAGATCTTGGATAATCTTGAGGATATGTTTGGAGGCCAGGCCATAACAAAGCATCAAGGGGCGCTTTGAAAACTCTTAAACTGTAGACAGAGACCGGGCACATCTGTAAAGGAGCACATGATGTTGGTCATGGGTTACCTCGCTGAGGCTCAAATCAATGGAGCCGACATCGATGTTGAAACTCAGATGACTATGGTCTTTGAGACTCTGTCTAAGGAATTTATTCCATTTAGAGCTACTTTTGATTTGAGCAATAGACGGGATATGATCTTGACAAAACTGATGAAACAGTTACAAGAGTTTGAACTGCTGATCAGGGAGTCTCCTGCGGGTGGTGAGGCTAACATGGTAGCTACTTCTGGTTCCAATCCTAACTCAGGGAATGGAAAGAAGCAACGGGCCAAGAACGGGAAGTCTTCTATTCCTGCTGCTACCAAGAGCAAGAAGAAGAACCCGAAGAAGCTTAAGTGCTTCTTCTGTGGAAAGGGCAGACATATTAAGAAGCATTGCAAGGACTTCCTTTCCAAAGGAGGTAGGTGTGATCTTCTGTATTTAGAAACTTGTTTGGTTGAGGAATCTAGTGACATCTGGGTCATAGATTCCGGTGCAACTAATTATGTTTGTGTTTCTCTGCAGGGATTCAAAGAAACGAGAAGTCTGTTGTGTGATGACTTAACGCTTCGGATGGGCGATGGATCCTTGGTCTCAGCGGAAGCAGTGGGAGATGTCGATCTTTACTTTGATAATTATAGGAATTTAATTTTGCGAGATTGTTTTTATGTTCTTAAATTTAAAAGGAATTTAATTTCTGTATCTTCTTTATTTAAAGACTCCTACGTGGTATCTTTTAATGAAAAAGTGGTGATTCATAAAAACAAATCTTTTATCTGTTCTGGATGGATGCAAAATAATCTATATTTTATCAAACCTAAGATGGACTTATTGCTTAATGTTGAGATAAATGATAATGACTCAAAAAGACTTAAAACTTCTCACTCTAATAAGACTTATCTTTGGCATTTGCGCCTTGGTCACATTAACTTGAATAGGATTCAAAGGTTGGTAAGGGATGGACCTTTAAGTCACTTAAAGGTGGAATCTATACCTCAATGTGAATCTTGTTTGGAGGGTAAAATGACCAAGAGACCATACGGGTCTAAGGGCAATAGGGCCGAAGGGGTTCTAGAACTTGTGCATAGTGATGTTAACATCCGGGCACAAGGAGGGTATGAGCACTTCGTCACTTTTATTGACGATTACTCAAGATATGGGTATGTGTACCTGATGCACCACAAAAGCGAAACTTATGATAAGTTCAGGGAGTTTTCGGGCTGAAGTGGAAAAGCAATTGGGTAGACCCATAAAGGCACTTCGATCCGATCGAGGTGGGGAATACCTTTCTGATGAGTTCTTGGGACACTTGTTAGAGAATGAGATTTTATCCCATTTGACTGCGTCGGGCACTCCGCAGCAGAATAGCGTAGCGGAGAGAAGAAATAGGATTTTGTTTGACATGATTAGGTCCATGATGAGTTATTCATCATTGCCTTTATCCTTTTGGGGATATGCACTACAAACTGCATGTTATCTTTTGAACAATGTGCCTTCAAAATCGGTCCCTAAAACTCCTCACGAGTTGTGGACAAGAAGGAAGACATCCTTAAACCATATTCGCATATGGGGATGTCCGGCTCATGTCCTGTTTAAGGATCCAAATAAGTTAGAAGCACGTTCGGAAGCTTGCGTGTTTGTAGGATATCCAAAAGGGACTAAAGGGGGTTATTTTTATAACCCAAAGGAAAATAAAGTCGTGGTTTCAACTAATGCAACTTTTCTTGAGGAGAGTTACATGGACGACTTTAAACCTCGAAGCAAAGTGGTGCTTGAGGAGTTAAGGGGTGATTCGTTCACTCCGAAAGTTTCGAACGAAACCATTCCAATCGGTGTAGAAAAACCAAACAAACCTGAACAACAACCTCAGGGGCTTCGGTGTAGTGGGAGGATCGGGCGTCAGCCTGAGAGGTATATGTTCAATGGGGAGGTCTTCTTGGCTGAACTGGATGAACATGACAGGGATTCTTATACTTACGCAGAAGCTATGGAGGATGTTGATTCAAGACTCTGGACAGAGGCCATGAACATAGAGATGAAGTCTATGGAGACTAATCGGGTTTGGGAGCTTGTGGATCTTCCCGAAGGGGTAAAACACATGGGGTGTAAGTGGATCTACAAGAGGAAAAAGGGAGTGGATGGAAAGGTCAAAATCTTCAAGGCTACACTGGTAGCTAAGGGCTATACGCAAAAGGAAGGAATCGATTATGAGGAAACCTTTTCGCCTGTAGCCATGCTTAAGTCCATCCGGATTCTCTTGTCCATAGCTGCCGCTCTCGACTACGAGATTTGACAGATGGATGTCAAGACGGCTTTTCTGAATGACTATCTTGATGAGTCCATTTATATGGTACAACCAGATGAGTTCAAGGTCGCGGGTCAAGAGGGTAAGGTTTGTAAGCTGCTAAAGTCAATTTATGGACTTAAGCAGGCATCCCGTTCTTGGAACATAAGATTTGATCAAGTGATCAAGACTTATGGGTTCTCACAAAATGTGGATGAACCATATGTTTACAAACACATTAAGGATGGGAAGGTGGTTTTTCTACTGCTCTATGTAGATGACATTCTGCTAATTGGCAATGACGTTGGGGCGTTGTCATCGGTCAAATTATGGTTGACCAAGCAGTTTGACATGAAGGACTTAGGTGAGGCTAATTTTGTTCTCAGTATCCAGATTTTTTGGGATAGGAAGAACAAAATGATAGCTTTGTCACAGGCCGGCTACATAGATAAAATTCTCAGGAGGTTTGCAATGCAGGATTCCAAGAAAGGTGGGCAACCATCTAGGTCTGGAATTACTCTTTCTAAGAAAGACTCTCCAAAGTCTTATGAAGAAAGAGAATACATGAAAGCATATTTTCAAGTACCTGAGAAGGACTCGAGGGTATATGCTTGTGTATTCGGTGAGGACTTAACTCCTCTAGGATACACTGACTCAGATTTTCAATCCTGTCTAGATTCTAGGAAATCGACTTCGGGGTTTGTGTTTACTCTGGGCGGCGGTGACATCAGTTGGAGAAGTGCGAAGCAAGATTGCACTTCGGATTCAACGATGGAGGCCGAGTATGTGGCGGCTAGTGATGCTTCGAAAGAAGCAGTGTGGCTCTGCAAGTTCCTTGGGGATCTTGAGGTAGTTCCTGGTATGGATAAAGCGGTATCACTGTAGTGTGATAACAGTGCAGCAGTAGCTATTGCTAAGGAACCAAGATTTCACAAGAAGAGTAAGCATATTGATCGGAAGTATCATGTGATAAAGGACTTCGTTGAGGGCGGGCATGTCACGGTGTGCAAGATCACGTCAGAGGACAATTTAGCTGATCCATTTATGAAGACGCTTAGTGGGAGAGTCTTCGAGAGGCATGTGGAAGCTATAGGGATGCAAAATTTGCTGTATTTACTCACTTAGTGAAAGTGGGAGATTGTTAGACATGTATGCCCTCAGAAGTAAAAATGTAATACGTTTTTGTAGACATTTTTATCAATAAAGAATTTATTCATTTATATATACCAAATCTTGTCCTCTTTACGTTCATATTTGTTGAATATATGATAAGCAAACAGTAGTCTAAGACTGTCAGTCTAAACCTTAAGAATTGGGCATATGATGGGCTGATTATGCGGAAGACACGATTCTTAAGGTGACGGTCTAAAACATATGATCTGCAATCAAGGGGCTAAAGTTGGGCGCTTTATTTATGTAAAGATTGTTATGTTGTCTGTATCTCTTTTGGGAGATGGTTTGTCTTGACCATCGGAGTTGGACTCCGTGAATAGAAACATTGGCACGTTGTCATAGGTGACGATATGTTGGATCGGGACATAAAGTGAATTGATTTGGATTAATAATTATGTCTTGGCAAATCGATTCACTTTAGACAATCATTTGTATTGTATCTTAATCCTGAGATGAATAGTAGGCCCGATATCTTAACTTGTGTCTTTTGATGTACCAATGGGTGACTCCTACATCTCAATAGTGGTATGCATGCCGGTACGTTGGAGGCATGACTCTTGATAGCGTAGACTTGTTATTCATAAATATGGAATCCATAGCTCCTCTTTAGGAGTAATGATATCCTCTTATATGCATTGTCCTGTAATTGAAAAACTGGAGCGCTCAACCATTTGGATACATAGGTGTAACCGAATGGTATACTATCTTTGGATAGTAAGTTTTCTAATGGTGGGACAATAGAACTTAAGATAAAAATAATCAGGAAGGTAAGACAAAACTTGTCCTTAAGCTGATTATGGATTATCATATGGGGATACGATACACTATAATATGTCATGGAGACTTAGCTGTACGAGCTTCGTAATTCTATAAAGTTCGAGAGTGCAGCTCTAGGCTTTTAGTGGAGTAGCGCTGGAGTTGATAATTGTGAAATGTATATCTGGGATATTGGGTTTCATAATTATCATGAGCTTAAACTTTGTAGGTCCATTTTGGTCCCCTTTGCTAGCTCACAGAATCCTGTAACGACACGCCGTGCTTTTCCAATAATTGGTGACTTATGTCGGATTTATCGGATTGGTTTAAAATTTGTAAGAATCAAATAATTCATGTCTGTTTATTGGTTGAATTAATTTTGTAATAAAATTAATTTAAGATAAACTTGTTGAATTATTGGATCAGATAATTCTTGTCTGTTTATCGGTTGATTTAATTTTGGATAAATTAGATTAAGATAAACTTGTAGAATTATTGTGAATTGATTTATTTTCTTAGAGATTATCTTGATAAAGTTTGTTTTTTATCAGATATCTTCTCTATTAGGATATTTGAATCAAAACTAAGACTTTATCCTTTAGAATCTCGGGTTAAAAATAAAAGATTCGTAGAGATTTTTTCTCTGGAGTTCGGCCTGCGGAACTGGCCTGCTCGGCCTGCCGATCAGAGGGAGATAAGATTACACGTTTTTACGCGGTTCTTATCAGATATTGATCCGAACTTGATTCTGTTTCGAGTTTTTGAGACCTAATCTGATAAGAACTGGCCCCAGGACCAAGAGCTATATAAAGGGAGTGAGTCGAATGATTTACTCAGATCAATAGAGACCAATTAAGAGATTAAAAGTTATACTCTTCTAGTGAGCATCTGAAACTCCCTGAGAGCTTTTGTTCACAAATCACGAACACTAGCTTTGGGTTCTCTCTATTGGTTGGAAGGAGAGTCACCGGTGGACGAGCTGTACGTGTGAGCCCACACTCACTCCGGTTGTGGATAGAGAATAGCAAAGAAGACCAGTTGGTTGAGGCTCTTCTGGAACGTTACTTCTCTACACAGGCTGCAGAGGTTCTTCACATAAAGGTTAGTAAGATCTATCTAATTTATACATATAGCATGTCAAACTTGTGTTTTGGAAATTACTTTGATGAAAAATTTTTAAAATTCCGCTGCGCCCCGTGTTTCCAACAGTCGGGTCACCTGCCACCGAAGGTTGAGTAACTCTTCAAAGAAATAAGTACACCAAAGACCCGAGTTGTCGTGTCACCTACCACTGAAGGTTGAGTAAGTCTAGAAGTTAAGTGAGTACATCGCTTACCTACAATATGATTGTTTAAAATTTAAAAGATTGATGTTGATGATATGTTATGAAGACGTTTTAAGATGAGGATTTTTAATAATGAGGAATTGATGGAAAACGAGAAAAGATGATGTTATTTTTGCCTCATTATTTTATTTGACGGATATCTTTTTACAAAAAACTATATATATATATGTATGTATTATCTATATTATTATTTTGATGTTTTAAAAAAGGCGTTGTACACTTGACGAAATGATAGTGATGATGGGGTCTGGTGAGTGGACCGACCTGTGAGTGGTCGCTTCATCTTTGTTGTGGTTGATTTGGGGGTCGCTCCTTCACTCTTTTCGTGGCTAGCGCACTATGATAGTACAATGCCAGGGCCCTATTATATGATATTTTGAAGTGTTGCGATATATATTATTTTAAAATATATATTTTTTACTTAATGATGAATTTGTTTTATTTTATTGAATATTGTTGATTGATGAAAATGTTTTGTGAGAGTTAGGGTGTACTTACTAAGATTATGCTTATTAGATGTTTCTCATATTACAGCTAGGAACAAAAGTTAAGTATGAGGAGGGAGGAGCTTGGTGCGGGTGTGTGCATAGTGGTAGAAACAGAATATCGGAACGGTGTATTTTGAGTTAACGATGATTTAAACTTTTATTCAATTATTTATAATTCCGCAAATTTTAGTTTTTCATTTATTTTATGAGATTTTATAAGTTAAAGATATTTTGTTAAGTTTAATGTTTTTAGTAATGTTGCAACTATGTTTTTATTCTTAAATGAAGTTATTTGATTTGATTAAAAAGTCTTGTTTTTGAAAAAAAAAATTCAAGCTATTTTCGTATTACTTTGATTATTTAAATTATGTAAAAATTATGTTTTACAGTAAATAATAG
The DNA here is from genome assembly GCA_025403435.1 of Artocarpus heterophyllus. NCBI lineage: Eukaryota > Viridiplantae > Streptophyta > Magnoliopsida > Rosales > Moraceae > Artocarpus > Artocarpus heterophyllus. The sequence continues at coordinate 25,690,590 of CM046354.1, read as the reverse complement.
ATGTTATGAGATAATAACTGTGATGCCTGTGAGGGGGCCTTATAGATATAGTATCAGAGAGGTTTTCAAATTCCGTCACGCCATCGCCATGCATTCATACCAGCATCATCCAAGTAAGTTATTCTTATTATAACTTAAATAATAAGTGATGTTACATTTGATTTGATGACTAACAAACAGTAGGGCGATATGAGGAGAGGACAGGCACTTAGAAAACCACTTAAACAAGAGCCTGCAGCTCAACCCAATTTAGTAGAAGCGGTCGCTCAGCTTCAATAGCAACTTACATATCAACAAAGAGTCATAGATGAGTTGAGACAAGGATTCACGACATCACTGCCCTAGGAAGAAGTCATGACGTCTATTCATTGGCTACGTGTAGTGTTGATGAAAATTATTTATAGGGAGCTTTATAGTGATCTGGTAGTGCTCGACATAAACTACTATGATGTGATCCTAGGGATTGATTTCTTAGACAAGTTTAATGCATCCATTGAATACTAAAAGCAACGAGTTGAGTTTAGACCTTTAGGTGTAGAACAGTTTGATTTTGCTGGCGAATTGAGGAAGAAAACAAAGACCTTTCTATCTACAGCAAAGGCTCAGAAAATATTAGCCAATGGATGTATGGGCTTTCTAGCTAGCATAGTTGACAAGAAGAAGGAAGAAAAGCCAAAGATTGATGATGTGCTAGTTGTTAGTGAATTCAGTGAGGTGTTCCCCAATGATTTGCCAGGGTTACCGCCTAATAGAGAGATTAAATTTAGGATTGAACTTGTGCCTGGTACGAGGCCTATCTTAAAAGCGCCATATCAAATGGCACCTGCAAAGTTAAAAGAATTATGAGTAACTGAAAGAGCTCTTTGAGAAAGGATTTATTCGACCAAGGCATTCATCGTGGAGAGCACCAGTATTATTTGTGAAGAAGAAGGACAGGTCAATGAGGCTTTTTATACACTATTAAGAGCTGAACAAGATGACTATAAGAAATAAGTACCCATTTTGTCGAGGATTGATGATTTGTTTGATTAATTAAGAGGTACGACAGTTTTCTCCAAGATCGACTTGAGATCGGGTTACCCCCAATTGAAGATAAAGGAAGAAGATATTCTTAAGTCTATTTTTCAGACGAGGTATGGTCACTAGCTACAAGTTTGTGGTCATACCTTTTGGATTGACAAACGCTCCTGCAACATTTATGAATTTAATGAACTAAGTGTTTAGGGATTTTCTCGATACATTTGTGACTATATTTATCATGACATCCTTATTTATTCAATGCCTGGAGAAAAGCATAGTGAGCATTTGAGGATTGGGATGTAAACATTAAAGAATCATCAGCTTTATGCCAATTCTCAAAGTGTGAATTCTGGCTAGACCATGTAGCATTCTTGGGCCATATGATCTCTAAAGATGGTGTGATGGTTGATCCGGCAAAGGTGGAAGCTGTTAACAATTGGAGTCGACCAAAGAATGTTAGTGAGATAAGAAGTTTCTTGAGATTAGCCAGTTATTATAGGAAGTTTGTGGAAGGTTTTCCAAGTTGGTTCTACCTCTCAGAGCACTTACTTGAAAAGGAAAGAAGTTTGAATAAAGTGATGAATGTAAGCAAAGTTTCCAAGAGTTAAAAAGGATCCTAACAAACACACCTATTTTGACGATTCTGGAAGGTGATGAAGGGTTTATGATCTACGGTGATGCTTCAAAAGTGGGGTCTTGATGTTGTACTAATGCAACATGAGAAAGTAATAGCCTATGCCTCAAGACAATTGAAAGATTATAAAAAGAAATAGCCCATGCATGATTTGGAATTGACAACCATGGTTTTTGCACTTAAGATCTAGAGGCACTATTTGTACAGAGTCCATTGCAAGATTTCACTGATCACCAAAGCTTGAAGTACTTTTTCACGCAAAAAGACTTGAATATAGTCAGTGAAGATGAGAGTTGGTAAAGGACTATGACTGTGAGATCCTTTATCATTCAGGCATGGTGAACAAAGTGGCTGATGCACTGAGTAGAAAATCTTCTACGGCATTGATGTCAATATAGGAAAGGTCCCAGCCATTGCAAAAAGAGATTGTGGATTTCATTATAGAGTTGATTTTAAGATGACTATCATCTTTGACTTTGGCTTCGACATAGTTTGATGACATCCAAGAGAAACAAGATCGAGATCCGAGTCTTTTGAGGATCAAACGGGAGGAAAAAGAAGGTAAATATAATGGTTTCTATGTGTTTTACAATGGAGTTCTATTTTTGGGAGATCTATTATGTGTGCCAAACGTTGATGACTTGAGGAAGAAAGTGTTGGAAAAAGCTTATGTTGCACCCTAAAAGATACATCCTGGTTCCACTAAAATGTATAATGACATGAGAAACAATTTTTAGTGGTTCGAAATGAAGAGATATATGGCTTAACATGTGAAGAAATGCTTGATCTGCTAGCAAGTTAAGGCAAAACACCAGAGACTAGGAAGAGTGTTGCAGTCTATTTAGATACTTGAGTGGAAATGGGAAAATATAGCTGTAGACTTCATCAATGCGTTACCTAAGACTACCAATGGATTTGATGCTCTTTGGGTGATAGTTGATAGACTGATAAAATCAGCACATTTTATACCAGTGAGGATGATGTATTAATTAGAGAAGCTTGCCTAGTTATATGTCAAGAAGATAGTGAGACTTCATGGTGTTCCCAAATCTATTATCTCGGATAGAGATAATAGATCTACCTAAACATTTTTCCATACAGATGGACAGACTGAGAGGACTAATCAAATATTAGAGGATATGCTCCGTGCCTGTGCTTTAGACTTCAAAGTAAGTTGGTGCGAGAAATTACCATCGGCAGAATTTGCTTACAATAACAGTTATTAGGCAACGATAGGAATGGCCCCATATGAGGCATTGTATAGGAGGTGATGTAAGACGCTGATTTATTGGCACGAGGCAGGAGCGAAGAAAGAGATAGAAACTGAGATGAAAAAAGAAGACAGACTTTGTAAATAAGATGACAGAAGCAGTAAATTTAAGATTATTCACTAAAGAATTGAGACTGCTGAGAGCCAACAAAAGAGCTACACTGATGTTCGATGAAGGCCTCTAGAGTTTACCATAGGTGACTTTGTTTTTATCAAAGTAGCCCCAATGAAGGGTGTAATGAGATTTTGCAAGAAAGGGAAGCTTAGTCCATGTTATGTAGGACCTTATGAGATTACTAAGCAAGTTGGTAATGTGACTTATGAGTTGGACTTGCCCGAAGAGATGTTGACCGTTTACAATGTTTTCCACGTCTTAATATTAAAGAAGTATGTAGCAGACCTTGAACATGTGATCAAACCAAAAAACAAAAAATACAAGTTCGAGAAGACTTGAGTTCATGAGGAGAAACTTGTAGAGATTTTAGATAGAGAAGTCTGAAAGCTGAGGAACAAAGAGATCGCATTGGTGAAAGTGTTATGGCGTAACCATCGAGTGGATGAGGCGGCATGGGAGCGAAAGGATGATATGAAAACTAGATATCTTGAATTTTTCTAAGTTTCGAGGACAAAACTTTTATAAGGTAGAAGGGATTGTAACATCCTATTTTTCTATTTAATGGTATATGGAAAGTCTAATGCTATAATTGACGACAATGATATTGTTACTAATGTGCTATTTAGTGATGTTTACAGGTAACAACGATGAGGGGTTCGATGTGCTAGGAAAAAGTTCATGCCAATTATGTGCGATTATGGTTATTTATGAATTAATGATGCGATGATGCATTTTGTTTTGTTTTAATTAAATAAAATATAACAAGAAGAAATTAATTACTTGATTTGTTTTTATTATATATATATATATAAGAAAATATAATTTAAATTGTATATACAATATATTAGTTATGTAACATTGCACTAAGTATATATGAATGTATATGGTTAACATGAATTGAAAGGCTTAGGCCTTTTAGGCCTGCGGCAGTTTTGCCGAGAAAAAAAAGAAAAAAAAAGAAAAAAGAGAGATTACACGTGGGAAAAAGAAAAAAAAAGGTTTCTTAGGGTTTCATAAGCAGCCCACACTTAAAAAACTATATTAAGACCTCCTATTGGTAACCTTGGACTCACAGTTTATTCATTCTTTATTGATTGGCTTCATGCTTGGTTTTCTTTGGCTTTATCAAGATTTCTAATCTCCCTAATTGCATTCATCTTGGTAAGTGTATCAATCATTTAACATGTTTATTTGGTATTTTAGTTTATTATGTTAGTATTAGAATTATTATTATCATCACATGAATTCTTTTATTATATGTATTTCATGTCAATTGGTGATTGAAAAGAGTGAATGATTTGGTTGTTATAATTAACCTTTGATTAAACCCTAGATTGGAGACATTATAGATTTTCATATTTTTGTTATGTAGATCTTTATAGGTGTATTTTATTATCAATTATCATCATGTTAATTATATGTTTACAATTTTAATTGAGGTTTATTAGGCTATGGATTGGTATTGAACTTTTTTTTAATGTCTTATGCCCATTTTTCATACAAACAGCTGATAGCTGTAGTATTCCAGTAATTTCTGATACTATATTATTCTGTTTATATTTTTCACAAATACTAGACATCTTGAGCTTTCTTTTGGCTTTTGAATTGCCTGAATCGGAGTTTTCTTTAAATAGTTATGATTTTTTGAAGTTGACCTAGAAAGCCGTATAGTTTTACATAGACCCAAAATTTAAATTGATTTTTGAGGACTTTTTTCTTCATGCAAATTATTGTCAAAATATACATGTAGTATATCAAATTCTTTGTTTTTGAGTCCAGTTTCTAATGCCACTAGATTTGGCTTATTTGGAGTTAAAATGAAATTATTATAAATTTTTAAGTGAACAAAGGTCATTCTGCCTACTTTTGGGAATTATGCTCTAAGTTCATAAAATATGATTTTGTGCGTGTTGATGTTATTATGTGATGAGGTGATGTTTAATGATAGTATAACATGTTATATGTTATTAATAGTGTTATTAGTGACTTATGGTCAATATAAATGTTTGGCATGAGCTTTTCAAAGAAACGAGTATACCGAAGACCCGAGTTGTCGTGTCACCTACCATTGAAGGTTGAGTAAGTCTAGAAGTCAAGTAAGTACATCCCTCATCTGCAATATGATTGTTTAAAATTGAAAAGATTGATGTTGATGATATGTTATGAAGACATTTTAAGATGAGAATTTTAATAATGAGGAAATTGATGGAAAATGATGAAAGATGATGTTTTTTTTGGCTCATTATTTCATTTGATGGATATATTTTTACAAAAAACTATATATATATATGTATTATCTATATTATTACTTTGATGTTTTTAAAAAGGCGTTGTACATTTGACGGAATGATAGTAATGATGGGGTCCGGTGAGCGGTCGCTTCATCTTTGTCGTAGTTGATTTGGGGGTCGCTTCCTCACTCTTTCTGTGGCTAGCAAACTTTGATGGTACAACGCCAGGGCCTTACTATATGATATTTTGAAGTATTACTATACATATTATTTTAAAATATATATTTTTACTTAATGATGAATTTGTTTTATTGAATATTTTTAATTGATGAAAATGTTTTGTGAAAGTTAGGGTGTACTCATTAAGCATTATGCTTACTAGATGTTTCTCATATTGCAACCAAGAACAAGAGTTATGTATGAAGATGGAGGAGCTCAGGGCAGGCATGTGCGTGCTAGTGGAAACATAATATTGGAATAGTGTATCCTGAGTTAATGATGATTTAAACTTTTATTCAATTATTTATAATTTCGCAGATTTTAGTTTTTCATTTATTTTATGAGATTTCGCAAGTTAAAGATGATTTGATTAAAAAGTCTTTTTTTTAAAAAAAATTAAACTATTTTCGTATTACTTTGATTATTTAAACTTTGTAAAAATTATGTTTTACCATAAATAATAGATGTTATGAGATGATAACTATGACATCCTATGAGAGGGCATTACAAACTAATAAACATTTTTTGACACAATAATAATTAGGAATGAATTTTCTTTTCTCGCACCTCAAGGAGAGGCAGGACAAGTTCAAGAGAGATGTGAAAGGATAAGCTTAAATGTTATAAACCCTTAGAAGTTTTGAAACAAGTAGATAAACATGTTTTAGACAATCATTATCACTAGTCTCGGATGACAAGATGATAGAGACCTATAGATTAAACAATAAGAAGAGAAGCTTACTGGCCAATTCCTATGTACTAGATCATGGTCTGGATACAGATACGCAACCTAAGATGCAAAATAGGATAAGTACAAGTCTTGAAACAAGAGAAAGAATAGCCTCAAGACAGCAAGGACAAACTTCCATATCAAGATATCAAGATTTTGGGGCAAAGTTGCCAAAAGAAAGAAAAACCCCATGAGATTAGGATGCGAAGCTATAGGATACCCCTAGTTTATCTCAATTTTTGAGAACAAAAATTTTATAAGATGGGTAGATTCTAATGACCGAAAAAATCCAGAAATTAATAAGTATGATTAATTGAGGATTTTTCCATCATTACTCAACTAAGTACTTGGGAAAGTACAAGATTTGAGTTTATTAACACGCAAATTTGAAGGTCTTAAAAGCTATAAGACCTTAAAAATAAATAATGTTATGAATGCACAAATTTATGTGCTTTATTTATGAAGCATGTAACAATGCAATGTTATGATAGTACATTAAAATAATTATTTAATGTGCTAAACTAAAAATTTATGAATTATTGATTTCATGCACGAGCCAAAGAAGTGATTTTTTTAATAATCTCAATTAGAATGCTTAAATTGGGATTATTTGACAAAAAAATGGAATTTCCAACTTACTAAGATTATGCTTACTAGATGTTTCTCATATTGCAGCTAGGAACAAAAGTTAAGTATAAGGATGGAGAAGCTCGGTGCAGGTATGTGCATAGTGGTAGAAACGGAATATCAGAACAACGTATTTTGAGTTAATGATGATTTAAACTTTTATTCAATTATTTATAATTCCGTAGATTTTAGTTTTTCATTTATTTTATGAGATTTTGCAAGTTAAAGATATTTTGTTAAGTTTAATGTTTTTAGTAATGTTGAAACTATGTTTTTATTGTTAGACAAAGTTATTTGATTTGATTAAAAAGTCTTGTTTTTGAAAAAAAAAATCAAGCTATTTTCGTATTACTTTGATTATTTAAACTCTATAAAAATTATGTTTTACCATAAATAATAAATGTTGTAAGACGGTAACTATGACATCTGTGAGGGGTCGTTGCAAACTAAAGCGTAAGATACTGCATTTCCATGCATGCTATATAAATTTATTCCTAAAATAGAAACAAACATAGTTCTCAATTATCATTGAAAATTTTATGAATTTTCCTTGAATTATATCATTTGTGTCAACATGTATTTTGAATTTAAAACATACATGTTGTACCCTGAAATATAATATCTCTTTATATTCAACCCCAAATTTTAAAACATGTTTTTTTAGACGAAATTATTGAATTTTTGTTTGATTTAAGATTAGATATGACACCTAGGGGTTAATACGAATGCCCTTTTCATTTTAAATGAAGTTAAGTACCAAATTCGTGTATATTTTATCTGTAGGATACCTATTCAGAAGCAAGAAAAAAGAGAGAAAAAGTGAAGAATGTACCATAATTCATATTAGTCCTTTAAGAGTTCGAATAAAGTGATGAATCTCCCCTTTTAACGAGTGTACTAATTATTATTTTGTCAAAAAAATGTGTATTAATGTCTAGAGGGTTTGAATATAAAAAAGTATTTTAAAGTTTAGGGGCACTTTGACACAGATAACATAGTTCATGGGAAATTTATAAAATTTGCCTATCTACTTTATAAAAAGAGAATTTATGGACAAAGAAAATAAAATACAATTTGAAACTGCCATCCTTCTAATTTCACCATGGGAAGAAATATCAATTGCTTTAAAATGAATCTTCCTACTAAACCTAACAAATAAAAAGTGGGTTATTATCATTTTGATTGTGTTATCATCATGTTCGTACTTATATTTTGATGATACAACAAATTGGTGTCGTACAATTGAAAAATATAAAAATAGTGACTTTTTGGATGTCATTTTGGTACCCTAAAGTTAATGATGAAGTCAGGAAATTTTGTCAGGGGCTAATAATTACATCAAAAATTTTATTCAAATCAATAATTATCAATGTACTACAATTGTCCCTAATGGATTTTCATGCCTTGAAAATGTTGTAGTATAACCCCATTATCAAGGCTATATATCTTTTGCGATATTTATAAGTCAAGTATCATTTATAAACTGATCTCTTATTTGATTCCGTAGTTGATTTTTCACAATGTTTATAATAGAAAATACTCTCTCCGCTATAGCATGATGACAAGCAGAATCAATGCTAATGTTAGACGTCGATAAACTAATGGAAACATGATATGTTTTCCTATTTGAACCGTTCTGTGTAAAATTGATAATACCTTTCAAACTCAAGAACTGATCATAATCTCTAACATCAACAATGTAAGTTTTATGATGATCATCAAGTATCAAGAGCACTATAGCCCAAAAAAAAAAAAAAATCCAAATAATGCTTAGTAAGTTCTATCAACCTTTTCTTGTCCTAAGATGAGAAAAAAAAAATTTTGGACTTAAATACACTATACATAAAAGCAAGTTAGTATTTACCTCATTGAAGCAATCATTCAACTCTTAAAGTGGCATATCGATGAACTCCACTCGAAAGTGATATAAATTTGTGATTGCTTGAACTTTACGTCGTGATCGGCCTCAAGTTACAAATGTTTCTTTTATGTTTGGAAAAACTATATTATGTTTTCCACAAAAATTATATACTTGATTAAAAAAAAAGGAATCACATCCATTGTCCCTCATCGTTTGCAGTTGTTGCTTACAAGTTTTTACTAAATCTATAGCATTTATAATATTTTGATCTTTTCTTTAAAGTGCCTTTAATAGTTTATTTGTAGTGCCTAATAATTTTTTGCATTGACTACAGACTAAATACAAAATCAAATGATAGCATCAATTCCACTAAATTATTTGCTTTCAATCTCTGCTCAAAGTTTGTTCCATCATTTGCAATTATTTCAAGGACGTCTACTATAGGAGAAAACATGGTAATCAAACTAATTAAAGTATTATAATGTGAACCCCAACAAGTATCAGTGGGATGTTTAAGACTAATTTCTTGATTTATACCTCGCCTACTTACGATATGACCTTACTTGATTGCTTTAGCAATTATAGCCTCTTGTGTTTCTTGAAGCATATCACAATGCTTTGATGAGACTCCAACAACATTTGTACCAATAACCAAATTAAAAAAATGATACAACCTCAATATGTTACTCTGCCACAGCTACAAGAGCAAGTTGAAATTGATGAGCAAAACAATGAACATAAAACAAGCACTTGGATTTTCCTTTAAAATAAGTGTTTTGAGACCATTGAACTTGCCTTACATATTACTTGCCCCATCATATTCTTGCTCCCGTAATCTAGAAATGCTCAATCTGTGTCTAGAAAGTAATTTATCAATAGTGTCCTTAAGTGACAAAGCTTTGTACTTGTAACATGTTCAGTCTCCACAACATGTTCAATCACGTTTCCATTCTTATCCACATAATGCAGAACAATAGCCATTTGCTTTGTTATTAAAATATCACATGATTCATCAATAAGAATATAGAAAAATGCATTACCAATATATTTCATTATAATATTAATGGCTTCACCCGCTGCAATACTTATAACATTTTGAATGCTAGAGGATGTCAACGTTAATTTTTTTAGGAGCATGTTCCAAAATAACAACTTTGATCTCATCATTATGATAAGCTAGAAAGCGTAAAAACTTAAGAAAATTACCTTAGTTGTTGAATTTTTAGATTCACCACCACAAAAACAAGCCCTGGTCGTAAAAGAAATCAGACATAATCAACTAATGTAGTTATATGGCTTCAATATTCACTAAGAGCTTTTTTTTGATCTCTTTGAGAAAATAAATCAAGATGCTACTTTTCGTTTAACAAGAGTTCACACTTCTTCCTAGCTTATTTATGTGTATTGTAAGGGCCTCCAACATGTTTCTGAATTCTATATTTTTTCTTAAAATTTGTAAACCATTTACCCATAAAAGAGCCACCACCAGCTTGTTCTCCAACATTTAAATTGAAAAGATAACAATAGAGACAAAATGCAGCATCTTTCACTATGTTATATTACAACCAATTAGCATATTCATCAAACCAACATGCGTTAAATTTTCTTTATTTTTTTCTAATTCTTTTGAAATATGTTTCTGTACTTGTGTTGGAAAAATCGATTTGATGATGCAGCAGAATTTTAAAGATTTTTAATAATCATCCAAGAAACTAACTCATAATGCTATAAATAATAAATTAAATCTAATTTAACATGCCAGTTGGAGACTGGAAACAACACTTATGACTGAACAATTCTTCAAGATTGAATTTATACCATAAGATCTTTAATTCTATTCTCTTCCTTCGGATAGTTATGTGTGTGGGCACAACTCAACAAATCGCCACCACAGCTACACTCCTTCCAACTACTCAAGTGCCGAGGAACTGGGATTCTAAAGATAACTAATCTAAGCTCTATTCTCTAATTTGTACTTAGGCAGTCTAAGAATAAATTAAGATCCTATGTTTATAAATCTATTTATAGAAAAAGCATGTGGAGTCAGAAGTCTATTAAGATAAGAAGATAATTTTTCTCATTCCTCCCTCATGCTATTGGCGCCACCCCTAGTAGGAGAATTTAAAAATTTTCAACCAATCATGGTGCAGGGATCTGTGATTACTGCATCATTTAGGATAATTCTAATTTAAATTAGAATTTTATTATTTAAAATAATAATATAATTTAAATAATTGTGAATAATTATCTATAATTCAAATTCAAGTAGGACTTAAACTAATTATTCTAATACAAAATTTAAATAATTAATAATTTAAATTTCTAATTACCAATTTGAATAATTGTATTTCAAAAATAATTAAAAAATTAATTCTTTAGAAAAAAACAGATTGACGTCGTACCTAGTAGGCTCCATGCCTACTAATAGTCTAATTCTAGACCATAGCCCACATATCCTATCAAGCCCAATGGTGCAACTTGCGTATTCTTTTGTCATAAAAAATTAGTAAGCTAGCATTGGGACTTGATAGACATATATTATCAAGCTTCAATAATAATAGATAAATTAATCCTTGATAAATTATCCATTTAATTATTAACTTCAGTGTCACTTCTCTATAGACTTAAAGTTGTACTCTTGATAACAAACTGTTATGAGACTCTATTGTTGATTTTTGAAAACTCAAGTATAAAGAGTTGGTAAAGATAGTTCCCACAAGGAAATTTTATTTATTAATTACCAAAAATTATTAATCCTAATATTATTTAAGAAATCGATAATTTGAAGCTTTTTACAATTTCAAAATTTTAAAATTAAAAGTGATAGTCTCAAAATTTGAAAACTTTGAAATTTATTTTTTAACTAAAATTCAATAATGAAAAAAAAGCTGGAAATTAAGATTTCGCTAAATTAATCCTATTTTATTTAATTAAATATATTATTGTGATTTTTCATATTATGTTTATGGCCGAATTCCCTTTTGTTTTATGCACTCTTTATCAAGTTTTACATAAAATATACTTAAGCATAAAAGCGTACTATATCTCTATGTAAATTTATTATGCCTAAGTTCATTAAGTTCCATGATTAGTTCCAAAACGACCACATAAAGAAAAACGGTATATCTCTATCATCCCCTAGAATTTATGACATTTATTTCAACGAGCTAAGTCATAAATATCTCCTCTTGGTTTCAATTTGATCCTCAATTCATTCAAAAGTTGATCAAGTTTTTGAAAGCATCAAGTTCAAAAATAAAGGCTTAACATGAATATAAATATCATAATAACATAATTTAACTAAATAAAATATTCATAATTTAGCTACATCATAATTACAATAAAAATAAAATTAGTTCATAATAACAAAATTAACTAAAATAATCCACAATAATGCATATATTATATCAACAATAAAATAAGAATAAGGTCTATAGTGAACTTATTTGGCAAAATAAATCTACTGAGTCTTGCTTTTAACAAGTCCACTCGTTTTCCTCCTCTTAGAAATCACAAAAGAAAATAAAACAAAGAAAAGAGTTTTTTTTTGGAAATGCTCCTAAAAACAATAACTATGCTTAGAACTCTTGAATGAAAAATGGGATGCCTTGAACTTCTCCTCTGCAAGCCTTATATAGCCTTGAAAAGGCTGAAATTTAAAATTAAAAATTGCTTGGTAGCCACCAAATTTTGCACAATGTGCAAATCTTCCTTTCATGCCCAAGAAGTAAAAAAATTGATCATTTTGCTCAAAAAAGGGAACAAACGCGCCTGGAACGCGTGCGTGAAGTGTACATGCCTGGCTGATTCGTGGAGAGGGCTAAGAGTTGCTGACTGGACTGGGGCCTGCGTCATTGTGCATAGAGTGGTTTGTCAGATGCTTGTCTTCTTCATGCGCGTACGCCACATGCGTTGTATCTAGGCCACACATCTTCTAGATTTGATGGCTACGATTGACTCTAGAATAAAATTTGATTTTCATTTATTTTTCTTTTCTTTTCTCTTCTAAACTGACCACACTCAACATATTTGATCACAATTTTAACCCAGCTTCACATAATTGAGGGTTAAACAATATCTAGTGGAAGAAAATTATTTAAAATAAAATAAAATTACTTTATAAACTAAATTAAATTAAAACAAAATAAATCAAAATTAAATAAAACTAAAAATAAAGCAAAATTAATTAAAAGCAAATAAAAATCTCATCAAACAAAGCCAATTTTGTGTATAAAAATGTGGTAAAATAACTCTATAAAATTGAGATATCGTACCCCTAAACTTCAGAGTTTGCTAGTCCTTAAGCAAAAGACTGTTGGCCCTAATGTTTCCTAATGCATTTTTGAATTAGTTTTGATGATAACAAACACAATTTTTGTCTATATATGTATAATGTATATTTAGCTAATGAAATTCTTGAGTGTTGCAACGTTCAACTTTAAGCAATATCAAGTGAAGCATGTTCAAGAATGTTCAAGCAATGGATGCAACAAGGATTGGATTCATGAAGACTTGAGGATTACAAGTTTCCATTTTTCTTAGTCTTTATGTAAGTAAGCAAATTTCCAAAAGATATATGGTCAATACAAGCTCAATCCATACACACACTTTTGCATTTACAAATTGTTTTAAATGTTATTACATATGTGTGTTTCAAAATCCTAAAATTGTTTTTATACTTGGATAGTGTTCAAAATGTAGACTAAAATCACTTAAACAAGTTTTATAAAAACTACATTTTAAAAATACGCTTTGCAAAATTTTGATCAAGGTAGATTGGTCTACCAACCATTTAGAATCAGCCTGCCGAAAATCCTATTTCGACTTGTGGAAGAAGAAGGCTAAGACGTAAGAATTTTATATGTCTCGGATTATCGGACTCTAGATTTGGCCTACCGAGCTTCCAAGATTAGCTTGTCGAAAGCCCTGTTCTGGCCTGCCAAAGATGTGCCTTTGAAACAGCCCTTCAAAGTAGCCTCGGTCGGCCTACCGTAATCTTAAAGTTTGGCCTGCCAATGGTCCCTACCAACCTGCCGAAAACCCTACATTGGTCTGCCGATGATGAGGGTTTAGGAAGCAGTCCCAAGAGGCCAGTCGAACCCAGATGTTCGACCTGCTGGTGGTCTAAATTCGACCTACCAAATTGCTAAGGCGGCTAGCCAATCAGATGACCATTTAGAGTTTAGTTGTAGAAGTTTCAAACTCCGACTGCTGAAACATTGTCCAGCTTGCCGAACTATTTATAGTGGCTAGTTTTATGACTATTAGAACTCCGTTTGCAATAGCTCTTTTGACCCAAAATCAATGTCTTTAGCCATAAATGAGTACTTGGAGGCTATATATACACCTCCATTCATTGTGCAAAGGTTAAGAACTTGATTGAAAGAATTGCTACATTGTTTTAAAAGCTTTTACACTCTATACACATTCTTGAGCTTCCATTATCCATATACATTCTTTGAGAGTTGCTTACATCTCCATTTTAAGCTTTACATTGTATCTACCTATCTTAGAAAGTTTATTTTGTGAGTGATCCAAAATCCTTGTAAAATATACCCTTTGGTATTTAGGTTTCCAAGCTGTATCTCCGTGAAAATTGACGTTTTTAAAAGGGTATGGCAAGTCTTGGGTAGACCAAGTCACTGTTATTGTACAGGAAATGAGTGTGTCAAAAAGACGGTCGTAATAGTACAAAAGGCCGGTGAAGTTTTGCTCGGCGACAGTGGATGTAGGCATTTCGCCAAACCATTATAGATAACATTTGCACTTCTCTTCCCTAAACTTTTTCTTTAACACATTTATAGTTACATTAGTCAATATTATTGTTTGTGTACTTATAGCTTGAGCAATTTTTTTCTAGAACTTTTTACTAATTGTAAAAAATTTTGAAAACCTAATTTACCCCCTCTAGGATAGCTATCCTTGGGCTAACAATTGATATCAGAGCAGAAAGCTTAGTTTTAATTTTGAAAAAGATTCAACAATCTTGAGCATGATTGCTCAAAATTTTTAAAACTCTGAAGGTCAATCTATTAATAGACCTCGTTTTTTCAATGGAACCTACTATAATTATTAAAAAACTAGGATGACAATATACGTACAATTTGTAGATTATGATCTTTGGGACATTGTTGAAAATGGACCGTTTAAACCGATGAAAGGGAAAAGATTTTAATTTCAAAAGAGCTCAAAGAGTATTGTGATAATGATAAGAAGAAGTTGTCATCAAATGCTAGAGCTATAAATATGTTATATTGTACATTAGAGTGAAATGAATTCAATAGGATCACATCTTGCGCAAATGTACAAGAAATATGGCGCACACTACAAATTGTACAAGAAGGCACTAATTAAGGAGACTAAAATTAATTATCTCCTTCATGATTACGAATTGTTCAAAATGAAAGATCATGAATCTATTGGTGAAATGTACACTAGATTTATTGATATTGTTAATGGTTTAAATTCTCTTAGGTAGGACATTTACTGAAAGTGAATTGGTTAGGAAACTTGTTAGATCACTTTTAAGCTCATGGCACGTGAAGAGAACAACATTAGAAGAAGCTACGAATCATTCAACTCTACCATTGGAGGAATTATTTGGTTCTTTCATGACTCACGAGATCAACCAGAAGCAAAATCAAATCGAAGATGAAGATAAAAGGAAGAAAGGAATAGCTTTAAAAGCTTTTATTCCTAGTTATGAAGATGACAAAGAGAACAATGATGGCGGGCTCAATTCTAAGGATTTTGAAGAAATGACAACGCTCGCAAAGATACAAGAAGTTCTATAGGAAATTCAACCGAAATAAAGGTACAAAAAGAAAAGTGGGTCAAGGTGAGAAACCTAAGAAAGAAGAAATTATTTGTTATGATTGTAAGAAACCTGGTCATATTAAACCAAATTGTCCCTTAAAAAAAAGCAAGAAAAAAGGAGATGAAGAAGGCATTTCAAGCCACTTGGGACGAGCTTGTTAAAAAAATAGTACGCAGCGGAATTTTTAAAAAAATTTATATCAGAGTATTTTTCAAAACACAAGTTTACATGCTATATGCATAAATTAACCGGATTTTACTAACCTTTGAATGCCGAAAAACTACCATAATCTGTGAAGAGAAGTAACGTTCAAGAAAAGCCTCAACCAACTGGTCTTCTTTGCTATTCTCTATCCACGATCGGATTGAGTGTGGGCTCACACGTATAGCTCTTCCTCCCAGTGACTCTCCTTCCAACCAATTGAGAGAACCTAAAACTAGTGTTTGTGATTTGTGAACAAGAGCTCTTGGGAGTTTCAGATTCTCACCAGCAGAGTATCACTCTTAATCTCTCAATTGATCTAAATGACTTATCAAACTTACTCCCTATTTATAGAGGTTGGGTCTAGGGTCAGTCCTTATCAGATAAGGTCTTAAAAATTCAAATCAAAATCAAATTTGGATCAATATCTGATGAAATCCACGTAAAAATGTGTGATCTTTTTTCGTGCATCGGCAGGCCGAACTTAAGGATCGACATGTCGAACAGTCGAAAAAAAATCTCAGCAAATCTTTTATTTTTCACCTGAGATTCTATAGGATAAAGTCTCAGTTTTAATTCAAATAACCCAATAGAGAAGTTATCTAATTAAAAAACTTTATCTAGATTATCTCTAAGAAAATAAATGAATTCTTAATAATTCTACAAGTTTATCTTGATCTAATGTATTCAAAAATTATATCAACTGATAAACAGACATGAATTATCCGATCCCAATAATTCAACAAGTTTATCTTGAATTAATTTTGTGATTTTGTCACAAAATTAATTCAACTGATAAACAGACATGAATTATTTAATTCTTTCAAATTTCAACCAATCTAATAAATCTGACATAAGTCATCAATTATTGGAAAAGCACGCCGTATCGTTACAGGATGTTGTGAGCTAGCAAAGGGGACCAAATGGACCTATATAGTTCAAGCTCCCGATAATTATAAAACCCAATATCCTAGATTTGCATTTCATAATTATCAACTCCAACACTACTCCACTCAAAGCTTGGAGCTGCACTCTCGAACTACATAAAATTACGAAGTCCGTATAGCTAAGTCTCCATGACATATCATAGTGTATCGTATCCCCATAGGATTATCCATAACCGGCTTAAGGACAAGTTCTGTCTTACCTTCTCGATTATTTATCTTATGTTCCATTATTTTACCATAAAAAAGCTTACCATCCAAAGACAGTATAACATTTGGTTACACCTATGTATCCAAATGGTTGAGCGCTTCAGTTTTTCAATTACAGGATCATGCATATAAGAGAATATTACTACTCTTAAAGAGAAGCTATGGATTCCATATCTATGAATAACAGGTCTACGCCATCAAGAGTCATGCCTCCAGCATACCGGCATGCATACCACTATTAAGATGTAGGTGTCACCCTTTGGTACATCAAAAGACACAAGTCAAGACAATGAGCCCACTATTCATCTCAGGATTAAGATACAATATAAATGATTGTGTAAAGTAAATCGATTTGTTGAGACAGAATTATTAATCCAAATCAATTCACTTTCTGTCTCAATCGAACACATCATTACCTATGACAACGTGCCAATATTTCTATTCACAGAATCTACCTCTGATGGTCAAGACAAACCATCTCCCAATAGGAATATAGACAACATGGCAATCTTTACCTGAATAAAGCGCCCAAATTTATTCCCTCAATTGTGGATCTTATGATTTAGACCATCACCTTAAAAATCGTGTCTTTCGCATAATCTGTCCATCATATGCCCAATTCTTAAAGGTTTAGACCAACGGTCTCAGACTTTTGTTTGCTTAACATATATTCAACAAATATGAACGTAAAGAGGACAAGATTTGGTATATTAATAATAAATAAATTCTTTATTGATAAAAATGTCTCCAAAAACATATTACATTTTTACTCATTAGAGGATACATGTCTAACAATCTCCCACTTGCACTAAGTGAGTAAATATGACAAATCTTGCATCCCCATAGCTTCCATATGCCTCTTGAAGACTCTCCTAGTAAGTGTCTTTGTAAATGGATCAGCTAAATTATCCTATGATGAGATCTTGGACACCGTGACATGCCTGCCCTCAACAAAGTCCTTTATCACATGATACTTCCGATCAATATGCTTACTCTTCTTGTGAAATCTTGGTTCCTTAGCATTAGCTACTGTCGCACTGTTATCATAGTATAGTGATACCACCTTATCCATACCAGGAACTACCTCAAGATCCCCAAGGAACTTGTGGAGCCATACTGCTTCTTTTAAAGCATCACTAGCTGCCACATACTCAGCCTCCATCGTTGAATCGAAGTGCAATCTTGCTTCACACTTCTCCAACTGATGGCACCGCCACCCAGAGTAAACACAAAAGCCAAAGTCAATTTTCTAGAATCCAGACAGGATTGAAAATCAGAGTCAGTATATCCTAGAGGAGTCAAGTCCTCACTTGAATACATAAGCATATACCCTCCAGTCCTTCTTAGGTATTTGAAAATATGCTTAACCTCAACCTAGTGGTTTGGTCCTAGATCTAACTGAAATCGACTTAAAATCTCAACGGCATAACAAATATTCAGTCGTGTGCAAAGCATGGCATGCATAAAACTGCCCACTGCTGAAGCATAAGGCACCTTCTTCATGTATTCTCTTTCTTCCTTAGACTTTGGAGAGTCTTTCTTAGAAAGAGTAATTCCAGGCCTAGATGATTGCCCAACTTTCTTGGAATCCTACATTGCAAACCTCTTGAGAATTTTATCTATGTAGCTAGACTGGGATAAAGCTATCATTTTGTTCTTCCTATCCCAAAAAATCTGGATACCGAAAACAAAATTAGTCTTACCCAAGTCCTTCATGTCAAATTGCTTGGTCAACCATAATTTGACCGATGACAATCCCCCAATGTCATTGCCAATTAACAGAATGTCATCTACATAGAGTAGTAGATTGATGTATTAAAAATTGAGAAATCCACGTATAATGCTTTACTTATGGAGAATACATCATTAAAAAAAGTTGATGATTTAAAAAAAACTGTTTTAAAGTTCACCAATGGCAAAAAGAATTTTGAATTAATGCTTAATGAACAACAATGGGTGTTTGGGAAAGGTGGTTTAGGATATAAATTGTATATTGATAAAAAATATTTCAAAAACTATTTTGTTAAAGTATCAACAATTAACGATAATCCAAAATATGTATGCACCTATTGCAATCAAGATGGACATACCTCATTTTATTGTCCAATCAAGAAAAGTGCATATATTGAAATCAATTAAAAATGGGTTCCTAAAGCTTCGAAAACTAACAATAATGGACCTAAAACAATAGTGGACCTAAAATTATGTAGGTACCAAAAGTCAAAAACTAAATTTCTTTTGTAGGTACCAAAGAAGGAGAAAGCCAAATGATTCCTAGATAGTGGATGCTTAAAACATATGACAGGGGACCTATCACTCTTCTCAAATTTCACCAAAAAATAAAGGTGACTATGTCACTTTTGGAGATAATACAAAAGGAAGAATTCTTGGTGTAGGTGATATTAGTAACAATTCTTCTCTTCTAATTGAAAATACTTTTCTAGTTGATAATTTAAAGCACAATTTATTTAGCATTAATCAATTATGTAGAAAAGGTTATTAGGTCACTTTTGAATCCTCTATATGCTTAATTGAAAATGTTTGTAACGGTGTGGTTGTATTCATAGGTGATTGGAATGAAAATGTTTATAAAATATATGTTGAAAAGTGTTCAAACCAAAATCAATGTTTTTTGGATTTAAATGATGAAGCATGGCTTTCCCATAGAAGACTTGGACATGCTAGCATGCACTTACTTTCAAAGATTTCTAGAAATGATTTTGTTAAAAGTTTACCAAAACTCAAATTTGAAAAAGACAAAGTATTTAAAACATGTCAATTAGAAAACAAGTCAAAACTTCTTTTAATTCAATTTCTGAAATTCCTACCACTAGACCTTTGCAACTTTTACATATGGATTTATTTGGTCCTTCTAGGACTACAAGTTTAGGTGGTAAACATTATGCTTTTGTCATTGTTGACGATTTTTAAGGTTTACATAGGTTTTGGTTTTAGTAAACAAAAATGATGCTTTGCAAATGCTTTTATATTTTTGTAAAAGAGTTTAAAAGGAACAAGACTACATGATCGCTTCAATTAGAAGTGACCATGGAGAGGAGTTCGATAGTGAGGCCTTCGAATTGTTTTGCAATGAAAAAGGCCATGAACATAATTTTTTGGCACCAAGAACAATTCATCAAAATGAAGTAATTAAAAGGAAAAATTGAGTCTTACATGAAATGGCTAAGATCATGTTAAAATGACTACCTAAATATTTTTGGGCCGAAGCTGTAAATACCCCATGCTATGTTGTTAATAGAGTTCTCATTAGACCAAAAATGAATAAAACTCCATATGAGCTTTGGAAGGATAGAAAACCTAATATTGGCTATTTCATGGTCTTTGGTTGCAAATGCTTTATTTTAAACACCAAAGACAATTTGGAAAAATTTTATTTAAAATCTAATATTGGTATTTTCCTTGGTTATTCTACTACTAACAAAGTTATAGAATTTTCAATAAAAGAACTCTATTTGTAGAAGAATCATGCATGTTGTATTTGATAAGACTAACATTTCTATGGAGAAACTGGAAGATGATGATGATTTAGGGTTGCAAAATCAAATGAAGAGCCCAGACATCAAGGACAACGGAAAAAAGTTCGAAAAACTTAAACACTCCTTAAGAATCATTACAACATGATGATCAATATTATGAAGAGATGTCAAAAGATGAGGACATTTCACAACCCATGCCAAAAGATTGGAGATCTCACCCTTATCACCCTACCACCAATGTAATTGTCCATGATAGTCCAACTCATGGGGTGTAAGCTAGAGCATCATTCAAAAATATTTGCAACAATTTAGCTTTTCTTTCTCAAATTGAACCAAAATGTTTTAAAGAAGCCGAAAATGATGAATTTTGAATTTTGGCTATGTAAGAAGAGCTAAATCAATTTGAAAGAAATGATGTATGGAAACTTGTTCCTAAACCTAGTTCTCAATCCGTTATTGGTACTAAATGAGTATTTAGGAACAAAAAGGTTAAGCAAGGTGTAGTTGTGCAAAACAAGACTAGATTAGTAGCCGAAGGTTTCAATCAAGAAGAATGTATTGATTATGAAAAAAAACCTTTGCACTAGCAGTTCATTTAGAATCCATAAGGATGTTACTTGTTTTTCCTTGCTATAAAGGATTTACTCTTTACCAAATGAATGTCAAAAATGTATTCTTAAATAGATACATCTTAGAGGAGGTCTATGTCACTCAACTACCCAGGATTGAAAACCATAAATATTCAAATTATGTTTATAAATTAAAAAAGGCCTTATATGGTTTAAAACAAGCTCTTAGAGCTTGGTACAAAAGGCTCAACCAATTTCTAATAAAAAATGATTTTTGTGCTTGAAAAGCGAATACTTCTCTCTTTACTAAAACAAAGGGTGATGATTTAATTATTATTCAAATTTATGTTGATGATATTAATTTTGGTGCTACTAATCATTTGATATATGAAGAATTTTCTAAGTGTATGTACAATGAGTTTGAAATGAGTATGATGGGGGAATTGAACTTTTTCCTTGGACTACAAAATATGCAAACCCGTGATGGTATTTTTATAAACCAAGCCAAGTATGTAAGGGATTTCTTCAAAAAGTTTGACTTGGACAATTATGAGCTCCTTAATTAAATTAGACAAGGATGAAGGTGATAAAGCGGTAGATATCACAAAATATCAAGGTATGAATGGAACCCTACTTTACTTAACCACTAGAAGACCCGATATCATGTTTAGTGTTGAACTTTGTGCAAGATTTCAATCTAATCCAAAAGGAGTCTCATCTTAGTACCGTTAAGCGTGTTTTTAGATATTTGAGTGGTATTAGGAATTTAGGACTATGGTATCCCAAAGACACATACATTGACTTGATAAGTTATTCTGATGTTGATTGGGCCGAATGCACTATTGATTGGAAGAGCACTAGGGGTACATGTCATTTTCTAGGTTTTTCACTAGTTTCATGGTTTTGCAAGAAACAAAATTCGGTTGTGCTATCAACCACGGAAGCTGAATACATTTCTGCAGCTAGTTGTTGTGCACAAGTTCTTTGGATGAAGCAAGCACTTAAGGACCTAGGCTTACATTTTGACCATGTACCTATTCTTTATGATAACATTAGTTCAATCAACTTATCTAAGAATCTGATTTTGCATTCACGCACCAAGTATATAGAAATTAGACACCATTTCTCTCATAACCATGTGCAAAAAGAGGACTTAACTTTGGAGTTTACTAGCATAAATGACCAACTAGCATATATATTTACTAAGCCTCATGCATTAGATCGTTATGTTAGAAAAAAGGGTACTAGTGGAATTTTTAAATTTTAAATCAGAGTATATTCTAAAACACAAGTTTGACATACTAAATAAATAAATTAATGATAGATCTTACTAACCTCTTTTATATACCGAAGTGGGCTCAAATTCATGTAGAGAAGAAAGTTCTAGAAGAGCCTCAACCAATTGGTCTTCTTTGCTATTCTCTATCCACAATCAGAGTGTGGGTGGTTACACGTTGTACAGCTCTTCCTCTGGTGACTCTCCTTCAAACCACTTGAGAAGACCTAGAGCTAAGGTTCTTGATGTTGAATAATAACTCTCAAAGAGTTTTGGAGATTCTTAAACTAGAGTGCTCACTCTATGCTTCTCAAATTATCTAAATAACTGAGAAAACACACACCCTATTTATAGTGGTCGAATTTGGGGTTAAACCTCATCAGATTAGACATCAAAATTCAAGTCTAGATCAACTTTTGATAAAAAACGCATCTAAAACACGTATACAAATTATTGCACAGTCGACAGGCTAATCTCCTGTCGAACTTACTCCATCGGCAGGCCAAAGTTTCTAATTGGCCTGTTAAACTTACAATAATTTTGATCTACAAGAATATCTTATTTTCCACTCGAGGTTCTTTGATATAACCTCAGTTTTAATTCAAATAACCCAATAGAGAAGTTATATTAACACAGTCATATCCAAATAATCCCATAAAAAATAAATATTATATAAATAATTCAACATGTTGATCTTGAATTAATTTACAAAATTAATTCAACTAATAAACTTACAAGAATATTAAATCTAATCTTATCAAATTTTAACCAATCTAATAATTAAATAAAAAAGTTACCAATATACAGGAAAAACATGCCGTATCATTACAGGATTTATAATGAGCTAGCATAGGGGACCCCATGGACATATATAGTTCAAGCTCCTATAATTATAAAATACAATATTTTAGATAAATATTTTATAATTATCAACTGTAATGCTACTCTACTAAAAGCTTAGAGCTGTACACTCGAACTTATATAAAATTACGAAGCTTCAATAAGCTAACCATCCATGACATATCATAATGTGTTACATCCCTATAGGATATCATAATTGGCTTAAGGATAAATTCTGTTTTACCTTCCCAATTATTTCTATCTTATGTTCCATTATTACACAATTGGAATACTTACTATCCATAGACAGTATACTATTCGGTTATATCTATGTATCCAAATGATTGAGTGCTTCAGTATTCTAATTACAGGATAATGCATATAAAATAATATCATTAACTCTACAAAAAAGAGTTGTAGATTCTATATCTATGAATAACAAGTCTACTTCAATCAAGAGTCATATCTTCAACGTACTGCTATGCTTACCATCATAAAGTCAAGATGTCACCCTTTCGTACATCAAAAGACATAAGTCAAGAATACGAGACTATTAGTCAGTTCAGGATTAAGACACAACACATATGATTTCTAAAGTGTCTTGATCTAATACATCATCACCAATGACAATGCACCAATGTTTCTACTCGTGGAGTCCCACTCCGATGACCAAGACAAGCCATCTCCTGTTAGGGATATAGACAACATAACAACCTTCGCATGAATAAAGCACCCAACTTTATTCTCTCGATTGCAGATCTTATGATTTAAACCATCACCTTTAAGATTCATGTCTTCTACATAATCTGTCCATCATATGCATGATTCTTAAAAGTTTAGACCGGCAGTCTTAGACTTTTGTTTGCTTATCATATATTCAATAGAAATGAACGTAAAGAGGATAACATTTGGTATATGAATAATAAATAAACTATTTTTGATAAAATGTCTCTAAAAACATATTACAACATTTTACTCCTTAAGGCACTATGTCTAACAATCTCTCACTTGCATTAAGTGAGTAATATTACATATTTTGCATCCCTATAGCCTCCATATGCTTCTCGAAAACTCTCGTAGTTAGTGTTTTCATGAAAGGATTAGCTAAATTGTCATTAGATGCAATTTTGCATACTACAACATTTCCACCCTCAACGAAGTCCTTTATCACATGATACTTCCAATGAATATGCTTATTCTTCTTAGGAAACCATTGTTCCTTAGCGTTAGCTATCACTGTAGTGTTATCACAATACAACAATACCGCTTTATCCACACCAAAAGCTACCATAAGATCCTGAAGGAACTTGCAGAGCCACACTGCTTCTTTTGAAGCATCATTAGCTGCCACATACTTGGCCTACATCGTTGAATCTGAAGTGCAATCTTGCTTGACACTTCTCCAAACAATAGCATCGCTGCCCAAAATAAACACAAAACTAGAAGTCGATCTTTTCAAATCGAAACAGGATTGGAAATCCAAATCAGTGTATCCTAGAGGTGTTAGATTCTCAATCGAATATATAAGTATATACCCTCGAGTCCTTCTTAGATACTTGAAAATATGCTTGACCGCAACCTAGTAGTTTAGTCCTAAATCTTACTAAAATCGACTTACTATCCTGATCGAATAATAAATGTCCGGCCGTGTGCAAAGCATAGCATATATGAGACTACCCATTGCAGAAGCATAAGGCACCTTCTTCATCTATTCTCTTTCTTCATCAGACTTTGGTGAGTCTTTCTTAGAAAGAGAAATTCCAAACTTAGATGGTTGCCCACCTTTCTTGGAATCCTGCATTGCAAACCTTTTGAGAATTTTTTCTATGTAGCCTACTTAGGACAAAGCTATCATTCTATTCTTTCTATCTCAAAAGATCTAAATAGCGAGAACAAAATTACCTTCACCTAAGTCATTCATGTCAAACTGCTTGGTCAACCATAATTTGACCAATGACAATGCCCTAAGGTCATTTTCAATTAGCAGAATGTCATTTACATAGAGCAGTAGAAAAACCATCTTCTCATCCTTAATGTGTTTGTAAACACATGGTTCGTCTACATTTTGTGCAAACCCATAAGTCTTGATCACTTGATCAAATCTTATGTTCCAAGAATGGGAAGCCTGCTTAAGTCTATAAATTGACTTTAGCAGCTTACAAACCTTACCCTCATAACCCTTAGGCTTGAACCCGTCTGGCTGTACCATATATATGGATTCATCAAGATAGCCATTTAAAAAGGCTGTCTTGATATCCATCTATCAAATCTCATAGTCGAGAGTGGTAGATATAGACAAGAGAATGCATATGGGTTTAAGCATGGCTACAGGC
This sequence comes from Artocarpus heterophyllus, assembly GCA_025403435.1. Taxonomy (NCBI): domain Eukaryota; kingdom Viridiplantae; phylum Streptophyta; class Magnoliopsida; order Rosales; family Moraceae; genus Artocarpus; species Artocarpus heterophyllus. The sequence continues at coordinate 25,665,196 of CM046354.1, read as the reverse complement.
CAAAAGGTTTTCTCATAATCGATTCCTTCCTTTTGCGTGTATCCTTTAGCTACCAGTCAAGCCTTATAGGTTTCGACTTTCCCATTCACTCCTTTTTTTCTCTTATATATCTACTTACACCCTATGGGTTTTACCTCTTCTAGAAGATCCACAAGTTCCTAAACTCGATTAGTCTCCATAGACTTCATCTCGATGTTTATGGCTTCTACCTAGGGCTTTAAATCAATATCCTCTATAGCCTTTGCATAAGTGTAAGGATCTCTGTCATATTTAATCGATTCAGCCAAGTACGCTTCACCATTGAACATATATCTCTCAGTTGATGCTCGATCCTCCCATTATGTTGAAGCCCCTTAGGTCTTTGTTCGTTCGATTTTTCTACATTGATTGGATTGGTTTCAACCGAAACCTCTGCAGTGATGGAATCATTTGCCAACTCCTCAAGTACTACTTTACGTCTAGGCTTAGAGTCATTCATGTAACTTTCCTTAAGGGATGTTGCAATCGTTGAAACTATGACTTTATTTTCTTTTGGGTTATAGAAATAACCCCCCTTAGTCCCTTTTAGATATCCTACAAACACACAAACTTCTGAATGTGCTTCCAACTTGTTTGCTTCCTTATACAGGACATGAGGCAGACATCCCCATATGCGAATATGGTTTAAGGATGTCTTCTTACCCGTCTACAACTCGTAAGTAGTTTTAGGAACTAATTTTGAATGCACATTGTTGAAAAGATAACATGTGATTTGTAGCGCAAATCCCCAAAAGGATAATGGTAATGTCGAATAACTCATCATGGACCTAACCATATTTAAGAAAGTCTTATTCCTTTTTTCAGCTATGCCATTCTGCTGCGTAGTGCCCGGCTTAGTCAAATGGAATAAAATCCTATTCTCTAATAAGTGTCTCAAGAACTCATCAAAGAGGTATTCTCTACCTCGATCAGATCAAAGTGCTTTGATGGATTTACCTAATTCCTTTTCCGCTTTAGCCTGAAACTACTTGAACTTGTCAAAAGTTTTGCTTTTCTGATGCATTAGGTAGACATATACATATCTTGAGTAATTATCAATAAGAATGACGAAGTACTGATACCCTCCACATGCCCTGATGTTCATGGGACTACAAACATCACTATGCATAAGTTCTACAACTCCCTTGGCCCTATTGCCCTTAAACCCAAATGGTCTTTTAGTCATCCAAACAAAATTCACATTTTGCCCTCCAAACAAAATTCATATTTTGGTATAAATTCCTCCTCTAGTTGACTTAAAGGTCCATCCTTTACCAACATTTGAATCCTATTCAGGCTAATATGACCTAATCATAAATGCCAAAGATAAGTCTTATTAGAGTGAGAAGTCTTAAGTCTTTTAGAGTTATTATCATTAACCTCAGTGTTAAGTAGTATGTCCATCTTAGGTTTGATAAAATAGAGATTGTTTTGTATCCATCTATCATAGATAAAAAATTTGTTTTTACGAATCACCACTTTATTATTGAAAAATACTGAATAAGAGTCTTTAAATAAATAAACTACAGATATTAAATTCCTTTTAAGTCTAGGAATATAAAAACAATATTTCAAAACTAAAATCCTATAATTATCAAAATAAAGATGGATGTCTCCCACTACACTAGCTAACACCAAGGATCCATCGCTCATCCAGAACGTGAAGTCCTCATGTAGTAGACTTCTTGTTTCTTTGAACCCCTATAAAGAAACACAAACATGATTTGTTGTTCTAAAATCTATGACCCAAGTGTACTTGATTCCTTAACTAAACAAGTTTCAATAACTAGAAGTTCACACTTACCTCCTCAAAAGAGAAAGTCTTTGTAATTCTTTTTAATGTGCCCAACTTTCTCACAAAAAAGCACTTTAGCTTCTTCGGGTTATTCTTTTTCTTCTTCTTATTCTTACCATTCACTAGAATAGAAGATTTCCCATTCTTAGCCCTCTGCTTCCTTCTATGCCCTAGGTTAGGATTGGAACAAGACGCAACTACCAAGTTAGCCTTACCACTAGCAGGAGTTTCCCTAATCAAATTTTCAAACTCCTGTAATTGTTTCATCAATTCAGCCAATGTCACATCCTGTCTATTGCTTAAATTATATGAAGCTCTAAACGAGATGAACTTATTAGATAGAGTCTCAAAAACCACAGTTATTTGTGACTCAGCACCGATATCAGCTCCATGGATTTGAGCCTCAACAAGGTAACTCAAGACCAACATCATATGTTCCTTCACAAGAGTCTCTAATCTTTGTTTGTAGTTTAAGAGTTTCTAAAGAGCCCCTTGCTGTTTTGTTAGGGCTTGGCCTCCAAACATGTCTTCAAGATTATCCTAGATCTGCTTTGCAATCTCATAGTATTCATGTCGATTCTACTACACATTATTCATGCTAGCCATAACATAACAACGGGCTGATCATTAGCATCTTTCTAGCGCTCATATGCTTGGATTGCTCGTTAGTGGATTCCCTAGTAGGTTCGGAAGGACACGGTGTTGTTAGCGCAAATTTCAGTTTCTCAAAGGAAATGATGATATTCAGGTTTCTTTTCCAACCATTGTAATTCTCGTTAGTTAACATGCTTTTATTAAGTATCGATCATAAAACGTTTTTAGACATTTTAATCTGTAATAAAGATTCATATACGAAATATAAGCAAACAATCTATAACAGTTTAGTAAAATAACACAAACAAGTAAACACATGATTGTGTTTATGTGTCAAAACGTTAAAAAAATCACAACCTTATAACGATAATTCCCAACTCAGAATCTAACAAGCCATCTAAGGGAGACTTGCTAAATTCAATTAGGGACACACATCCCTTTTGATTAATATATGCCATTCAAGACCCGTTTGATCTAGCATATATTAATAATAATTTTCTTTTGTCATTAATTTCATTAATAGAGCTCATAGAGGAAGTTAATAATAAAATTAATCTTGAGTGTATAACCATGGTTTCAATTGTTTTATCCATAATTTATAATCGTCACCAAGGAGTGTATAATGATAAATCATGCTAAAATAAATTATCCATTCGAAGATCTAACTCAGTACATGATGAAATCCCTTTCTAGGGGTTGGAACCATCATGTGTTGCCTATGACCAACGATGGAGGCCGTAGGTCCTCTCTTCGAAAACCTTCCCTCACTCAATATTTTAAAATTCAAGGTTTTTTGTTAACATGTATGAACAATTTTTAATGAACGGCACTTCCTATTCTACATAACCTGTTATCAACATACATGGCAAATCATATTATAATGCAGACAAGCAAAGCAACATGCAAAGCTCCAAGCAAAATAATAAATAAATACTCGTAATATCATGGTTCCATCCTAGAGAAAAGAAAATATAGATTATAAAAGGTCAATCAAAACATATTATCATTTTTTCATCTTGTATCTTCAATTTGTATCCTTCTTCATGTGGCATCCATCTTTAATTATGTATAAATTATATGATCTTGATCTCTCCTATGCTTGAATAATGATTTTTTAAAGAGTTGGCACTCTAGGGTTTCTATATATTTTTATGTTATCATGGATTATATGGTGAATGTTTATTAATTAATTATGGTTGATTAAATTATTAATTAATTAATTTATGTGGGTTATGATTCCTTAGAGGTTAGAATCAGTATCTAAGTTTTTTATGTAATTAAATGGCATATAATCTCCATATACGAATTATTATTTAATTTTAAATTTTTAAAAATTTTGTAATCAAATAATCATTCGGAGAAGATGAATCTAGAAAACAAATCTAGAAGATGGATGATAATGTTCCCTAAGTATTTCCCAAGTCTCTAATTTTATATTTTTGAATTGCTGAAAATAAAATTAAAAAACTGCATAAAACTGTATTTTCTAAAAAAATATGATTTTTGCTCAGTTCGGTAGGCCAATGGTTGCAAATCGGTAGGCCAGACTTCAGGATCAGCAGGCCATCAATGGAGCAAAAATTTGATCGCTCCAGCGGGCAAACCGAACTGTCATGATCGGCAGCTGACCTGAAAATATTGGCAAGCCGATAAATCATGACTGGCAAGCAGATCATATAGATCGACATGCCAGTAGAGAGCTGTAAATTTTTCAAAATAGGTGCATTATTCAATGCAATTTTGATTTTATTTTTGGGACAATTTTGAAAAACATTAAATTTGGATATGACCAAAAATATGGAGTTTTTGATCTATGCAGGATTAAAGACTTGAAGACAGACAATACATAAAGAAGAATAAAATCTGAAGATTCAATGATGAAAAATCAATAATATGTTTCGATTTATCTCTTGTAATCTTTATTTTCTTTTCTCTAGGGTGGAATCATAATAATAAGGTTATTTATTATTATTTTGCTTGTGCCTTTGCATGATTACTTTGCTTGTCTATATTATAATATGATTTGCCATGTATATTGATAGCATGTCATATAGAATAGGGAGTGCCGCTTATTAAAAATTATTCATGCATGTTTATAAAATAAAACCTTGATTTCAAAAGATTAAATGGGAGAAGGTTTTCAAAGAGAGGGCCTACGGCCTCTATCGTTGGTCCATAGGTAGCCATGGTGGTTCCGACCTAGGAAGGGAATTCATCATATACTGGGTTGGATTTTCGAGAGAATAAGGTATTTTAGCATGATTTATGGTTGCACACTCCTAGGTAGTGATTATAAATCATAGATAAAATATTGAAACGATGGTTATACGTTCATGTTAATTTATTATTAACCTCCCTTAGAAGCTCTGTTAATAAAATTAATGACCAAAGAAATGATTATTAATATATGATGGATCATACCGGTCCTGGATGGTAAATATTAATCAAGAGTAGATCTGTGCTCCTAATTTAGTTTGGCAGGACTTGTTGGAAACAAAGTGCGCAACGGAATTTTTTTAAAAAAAATTTCATCAGAGTATTTTCCAAAACACAAGCTTGACATGTTATATGTATAAATTAGACAGATCTTACTAACCTTTGTGTGAAGAACCTTCGCAGCCTGTGAAGAGAAGTAACGTTCCAGAAGAGCCTCAACTAACTGGTCTTCTTTGCTATTCTCTATCCACAACCGGAGTGAGTGTGGACTCATACGTACAACTCTTCCACCGATGACTCTCCTTCCAACCAATAGAGAGAACCCAAAGCTAGTGCTCGTGATTTGTGAACAAAAGCTCTCAGGGAGTTTTTTAGATGCTCACTAGAAGAGTATCACTCTTAATCTCTCAAATTGATCTGAGTAAATCATGAGACTCACTCCCTTTATATAGCTATTGGTCTTGGGGTCAGTTCGTATCAGATTTGGTCTCAAAAACTCGAAACAAAATCAAGTTTGGATCAATATCTGATAAGATCCGCGTGAAAATGTGTAATCTTATCTCCCGTTGATCGGCAAGCCGAACATTCTAATCGGCAGGCCGAACAGGCCAGTTCGACAGGCCAACCATGTCATTCGGTAGGCCGAACTCTCGAGAAAAAATCTCTATGAATCTTTTATTTTCCACCCGAGATTCTAAAGGATAAAGTCTCAGTTTTGATTCAAATAACCCAATAGAGAAGTTATCTGATCAAAACAAACTTTATCAAGATAATCTCTAAGAAAATAAATCAATTCACAATAATTCTACAAGTTTATCTTGATCTAATTTTATCCAAAATTAAATCAACCGATAAACAGACAAGAATTATCTGATCGCAATAATTCAACAAGTTTATCTTGAACTAATTTATCACAAAATTAATTCAACCGATAAATAGACATGAATTATTTGATTCTTACAAATTTTAAACCAATCTGATAATTCCGACATAAGTCACCAATTATTGAAAAAGCACACCGTGTCGTTACAGGATTTTGTGAGGTAGCAAAGGGGACCAAAATGGACCTATAAAGTTCAAGCTCATGATAATTATGAAACCTAATATCCCAGATATATATTTCATAATTATCAACTCCAACGCTACTCCACTAAAAGCTTGGAGCTGCACTCTCGAACTTTACAGAATTACGAAGCTCGTGTAGCTAAGTCTCCATGACATATCATCGTGTATCGTATCCCCATATGATCATCCATAATCGGCTTAAGGACAAGTTCTGTCTTACCTTTCTGATTATTTTTATCTCACGTTCCATTGTCTCACCATTAGAAAACTTACCATCCAAAGATAGTATACCATTCGGTAACACCTATGTATCCAAATGGTTGAGCGCTCCAGTTTTCTAATTACAGGACAACGCATATAAGAGGATATCATTACTCCTAAAGAGGAGCTATGGATTCCATATCTATGAATAACAAGTCTATGCTATCAAGAGTCATGCCTCCAACGTACCGATATACATACCACTATTGAGATGTGGGTGTCACCCTTTGGCACATCAAAAGACACAAGTCGATACAACGGGCCCACTATTCATCTCAGGATTAAGATACAATACAAATGACTGTCTAAAGTGAATCGATTTACCGAGATAGAATTATTAATCTAAATCAATTCACTTTATGTCCCGATCCAACACGTCGTCACCTATGACAACGCGCCAATGTTTCTATTCACGGAGTCCAACTCCGATGGTCAAGACAAACCATCTCCCAAAAGGGATATAGACAACATAACAATCTTTACATGAATAAAGCGCCCAACTTTATTCCCTCGATTGCGGATCATATGTTTTAGACCATCACCTTAAGAATCGTGTCTTCCGCATAATCAGTCCATCATGCCCAATTCTTAAGGTTTAGACTGACAGTCTCAGACTACTGTTTGCTTATCATACATTCAACAATATGAACATAAAGAGGACAAGATTTGGTATATATAAATGAATAAATTCTTTATTGATAAAAATGTCTCCAAAAACGTATTACATTTTTACTCCTTAGGGCATACATGTCTAACAATCTCCCACTTGCACTAAGTGAGTAAATACGGCAAATTTCGCATCCCTATAGCTTCCACATGCCTCTCGAAGACTCTTCCAGCAAGTGTCTTCGTAAATGGATCAGCTAAATTGTCCTTTGACACGATCTTGTACACTGTGACATGCCCGTCCTCAATGAAGTCCTTTATCACATGATACTTCCGATCAATATGCTTACTCTTCTTGTGAAATCTTGGTTCCTTTGCATTAGCTACCGCCGCACTGTTATCACAGTACAGTGATACCGCTCTATCCATACCAGGAACTACCTCAAGATCCGAAAGGAACTTGCGGAGCCACACTGCTTCTTTCGAAGCATCACTAGCCGCCACATACTTGGCCTCCATTGTTGAATCTGAAGTGCAATCTTGCTTCGCACTTCTCCAACTGATGGCACCGCCACCCAGAGTAAACACAAACCCCGAAGTCGATTTCCTAGAATCCAGACAGGATTGAAAATCCAAATCAGTGTATCTTAGAGGAGTTAAATCCTCACCCGAATACACAAGCATGTACCCTCGAGTCCTTCTCAGGTACTTGAAAATATGCTTTACCGTAACCCAATGGTTTGGTCCTGGATCCGCCTGAAATCTACTTACAATCCCGACCGCATAGCTAATATCTGGTCAAGTGCAAAACATGGCATATATGAGACTACCCACTGCTGAAGCATAAGGCACCTTCTTCATGTATTATCTTTCTTCATAAGACTTTGGAGAGTCTTTCTTAGAAAGAGTAATTCCAGACCTAGATGGTTGCTCACCTTTCTTGGAATCCTGCATTGCAAACGTCTTGAGAATTTTATCTATGTAGCCAGCCTGAGACAAAGCTATCATTTTGTTCTTCCTATCCCGAAAGATCTGGATACCAAGAACAAAATTAGCCTCACCTAAGTCCTTCATGTCAAACTGCTTGGTCAACCATAATTTGACCGATGACAATGCCCCAACATCATTGCCAATTAGCAGAATGTCATCTACATAGAGCAGTAGAAAAACCACCTTCCCATCCTTAATGTGTTTGTAAACACATAGTTCATCCATGTTTTGTGAGAACCCATAAGTTTTGATCACTTGATCAAATCTTATGTTCCAAGAACGAGAAGCCTGCTTAAGTCCATAAATTGACTTTAGCAGCTTACAAACCTTACCCTCTTGACCCGCGACCTTGAACCCATCTGGTTGTTCCATATAAATGGACTCATCAAGATAGCCATTTAGAAAAGCCGTCTTGACATCCATCTGTCAAATCTCATAGTCGAGAGCGGTAGCTATGGACAAGAGAATCCGGATGGACTTAAGCATGGCCACAGGCGAAAAGGTTTCCTCATAATCGATTCCTTCCTTTTGCGTATAACCCTTAGCTACCAGTCTAGCCTTAAAGGTTTCGACCTTTCCATCCACTCCTCTTTTCCTCTTGTAGATCCACTTACACCCTATGGGTTTTACCCCTTCGGGAAGATCCACAAGCTCCTAGACCTGATTAGTCTCCATAGACTTCATCTCTATGTTCATGGCCTCTGTCCAGAGTCTTGAATCAACATCCTCCATAGCTTCTGCGTAAGTATAAGGATCCCTGTCATGTTCATCCGGTTCAGCCAAAAAGACCTCTCCATTGAACATATAGCTCTCAGGTTGATGCCTGATCCTTCCACTACGCCGAAGCCCCTGAGGTTGTTGTTCAGGTTTGTTTGGTTTTTCTACACCGATCGGAATGGTTTCATTCGGAACCTCCGGAGTGAACGGATCACCCCTCAACTCCTCAAGCATCACTTTGCTTCGAGGTTTAAAGTCGTCCATGTAACTCTCCTCTAGGAAAGTTGCATTAGTTGAAACCACGACTTTTTTTTCCTTTGGGTTATAAAAATAACCCCCTTTAGTCCCTTTTGGATATCCTACAAACACGCAAACTTCCGAACGTGCTTCCAACTTATTCGGATCCTTAAACAGGACATGAGCGGGACATCCCCATATGCGAATATGGTTTAAGGATGTCTTCCGTCTTGTCCACAACTCGTGAGGAGTTTTAGGGACCGATTTTGAAGGCACATTGTTCAAAAGATAACATGCGGTTTGTAGTGCATATCCCCAAAAGGATAAAGGCAATGATGAATAACTCATCATGGACCTTATCATGTCCAACGAAGTCCTATTCCTTCTCTCCGCTACGCCATTCTGCTGCGGAGTGCCCGGCGCAGTCAAATGGGATAAAATCCCATTCTCTAACAAGTGTCCCAAGAACTCATCAGAAAGGTATTCCCCACCTCGATCAGATCGAAGTGCCTTTATGGGTCTACCCAATTGCTTTTCCACTTCAGCCCGAAACTCCCTGAACTTATCATAAGTCTCGCTTTTGTGGTGCATTAGGTACACATACCCATATCTTGAGTGATCGTCAATAAAAGTGACGAAGTACTCATACCCTCCTCGTGCCCGGATGTTCATTGGCCCGCAAACATCACTATGCACAAGTTCTAGAACCCCTTCGGCCCTATTGCCCTTAGACCCGTATGGTTTTTTGGTCATTTTACCCTCCAAACAAGATTCACATTGAGGTATAGATTCCACCTTTAAGTGACTTAAAGGTCCATCCCTTACCAACCTTTGAATCCTATTCAGGTTAATATGGCCAAGGCGCAAATGCCAAAGATAAGTCTTATTAGAGTGAGAAGTTTTAAGTCTTTTTGAGTCATTATCATTTATCTCAGCATTAAGCAATAAGTCCATCTTAGGTTTGATAAAATATAGATTATTTTGCATCCATCCAGAACAGATAAAACATTTGTTTTTACGAATCACCACTTTTTCATTAAAAGATACCACGTAGGAGTCTTTAAATAAAGAAGATACAGAAATTAAATTCCTTTTAAATTTAGGAACATAAAAACAATCTCGCAAAATTAAATTCTTATAATTATCAAAATAAAGATGGACATCTCCCACTGCTTCCGTTGAGACCAAGGATCCATCGCCCATCCGAAGCGTTAAGTCTTCATACAGCAGACTTCTCATTTCTTTGAATCCCTACAGAGAAACACAAACATGATTAGTTGCACCGGAATCTATGACCCAAATGTCACTGAATTCCTCAACCAAACAAGTTTCTAAATGTAGAAGATCACACCTACCTCCCTTGGAAAGGAAGTCCTTGCAATGCTTCTTTATGCATATAACATGATCATAAACTTGCAAATTTATGTAAAAACCTCGGCTCTGATACCAATTGTTGGAAACAAAATGCGCAGCGGAATTTTTTTTAAAAAAATTTTCATCAGAGTATTTTCCAAAACACAAGTTTGACATGTTATATGTATAAATTAGACAGATGTTACTAACTTTTATGCGAAGAACCTCCGCAGCCTGTGAAGAGAAGTAACGTTCCAGAAGAGCCTTAACCAACTGGTCTTCTTTGCTATTCTCTATCCACAACCAAAGTGAGTGTGGGCTCACACGAACAGCTCTTCCACCGATGACTCTCCTTCTAACCAATAGAGAGAACCCAAAGCTAGTGCTCATGATTTGTGAACAAAAGCTCTTAGGGAGTTTTTTAGATGCTCACTAGAAGAGTATCACTCTTAATCTCTCAAATTGATCTGAGTAAATCATGAGACTCACTCCCTTTATATAGCTATTGGTCCTGGGGTCAGTCCATATCAGATTAGGTCTCAAAAACTCGAAACAGAATCAAGTTTGGATCAATATCTGATAAGATCCGCGTGAAAACGCATAATCTTATCTCCCGCTGATCGGCAGGCCGAACATTCTGATCGGCAGGCTGAACAGGCCAGTTCAGCAGGCCGACCATGTCATTCGGCAGGCCGAACTCCAGAGAAAAAATCTCTGCGAATCTTTTATTTTCCACCCGAGATTCTAAAGGATAAAGTCTCAGTTTTGATTCAAATAACCCAATAGAGAAGTTATCTAATCAAAACAAACTTTATCAAGATAATCTCTAAGAAAATAAATCAATTCACAATAATTCTACAAGTTTATCTTGATCTAATTTTATCCAAAATTAAATCAACCGATAAACAGACAAGAATTATCTGATCGCAATAATTCAACAAGTTTATCTTGAACTAATTTCTCACAAAATTAATTCAATCGATAAACAGACATGAATTATTTGATTCTTACAAATTTTAAACCAATCTGATAATTTCGACATAAGTCACCAATTATTGAAAAAGC